>CAJQZJ010004953.1:2802357-2816623 GCA_907164525.1 Lophiomys imhausi | reverse complement strand
CAGTGTGGACACAGGGCACAGTGTGGACACAGGGCACAGTGTGGACAAAGGGTACAGTATGGGCACAAGGCACAGTGTGGGCACAGGGCACTGTGTGGACACAGGGCACAGTGTGGACTCAGGATACAGTGTGAACACAGGGTACAGTGTGGGCACAGGGCACAGTGTGGACACAGGGCACTGTGTGGACACAGGACACAGTGTGGACTCAGGATATATTGTGAACACAGGGTACAATGTGAACACAGGGCACAGTGTGGGCACAGGGTACAGTGTGGACAGAGGGTACAGTGTGGACACAGGATACAGTGTGAATACAGGGCGCAGTGTGAACATAGGGTGCAGTGGGAACACAGGGTACAGTGTGAACACAGGGTGCAGTGTGAACACAGGGCGCAGTGTGAACACAGGGTACAGTGTGAACACAGGGTACAGTGTGGACACAGGGCACAGTGTGAACACAGCCTACAGTATGGGCACAGGGCACAGTGTAGACACGGGGCCTAGTGTGAACACAGGAGATACAGTGTGAGCACAGGATACAGTGTGAACACAGTGCACAATATGGGCACAGGTCACAGTGTAGACACAGGGTCCATGGGAGAGGCAGATGCTGTGCTGGGAGCTTCATTCATTTAGAATGAAGTCCGACATTGTCCCAGGGTGCAGAAGCGATGTGCCAGTTCGTTGGTGATGTAGGGCAGTCACATGACTGATGGGAGGGATCCAGGGAGTGAGGAAGAGGCACACTAGTACAGCTACTTAACTGCTGGCCAAGCTGACTTGGGCCTCAGTTTCCCCAAATGTGAGCTTGATGACCTGAACCTAAACAGCTGACTGTTTCCTCAGGTGACTGTAGAGCACTATGTGACTACAACAGAATTTGTGGGCAGTGGTGGGCACTCTGACTGACTGATAGAAGAACCCCGTGGACGGGTCCGAGGCTTCCAAGTGGGCAGCAGTGTTAGCCCGGGTGATGTGTGTCACTCACACAGCCCCGCCCAGACAGTGTTGCGGCTGGTGACTGCACAGCTCTAGGTCGTCATGGGTTCTGGGAGCTAATCCAGAGGGAAGCCTGGACTGGTCTGAGGCGCCCAGGCGAAGCTTAGGATGCATAAGACTGCTAATGGTGGAAAACTGTTTATAGCAGACACAGAGCTTCTCCAGCTCCCCATAGCGCTGGGCTCTTTTCTTCATTCCTGCAGTACCTCAGGGTTTCCCCAGCTCCCATCACAGAGCCCCACCCCCATGCTGGCTGTCAGTCAGGGGCTGCCAGACCCTCTGAATCTCATTTTCCTTGTCTTTTCATATTGTAAGTTTATCTGGAATGCTGCTGTCCTTGCCTGTAAGAGGACACCAGCGCCACCTTTCACACAGGGAGCCAGAGGTCAAAGCAAATGAAAGTCAACAAAAGCAAATAGAGAGTTGGTGAATTTCCAGCTTAATGGCTCAAGTTCAGTCTCCCTCCAAAAAGATGGTTGGGATTATTATGGTCTGTTGGTGCCAAGCTGAAGCTTTTCTCTCTTTTTAAAAATTTCATTTACTGTTAAGTTTGCATGCTGGTGCTGAGGATGTAACCCAGGATTTAGCATGTGTGAGGCGAGCACTTCCCTTCTGAACTGCACTTCAGCTCTTAAGGTGACACAGTGAATCGATGGTGAGGGTGCAGCTCTGAGGGAGGCCGCTTCTAGGTCTTTCTGGAGGACAGGCTGTGTGCAGGATTTTGCAGGGGCTTTCAGACTCCAGGGGATCTCAGGTCACCATGTTTGTGAAAATACTGTGATGATTATACATTCACAGGTGGGTATTTCTTCCCATCTAGAATGGAAGCCACCAAGTCCAGGGTGACCCGGGAACCAGAGCCACAGGGCACTTCATGAGAAATCACATAGGTGATGCCTGCATGGTTTTAAGTTGGTGCAGTTCCCAGACCTTTCTAGATTGTGTATGTGTGTGTGCACATGTGTGCATGAATGCATGTGCATATGTGTGTGTTCATGTGTGTACATATGCATGTGTATATGAATGCATGTTCATATGTGTGTAGGTGCATATGTATATGAATGTATGTTCACATACATGTGTGTGCATGTGCACATGTCATGCATGGGAACATACCTAAGAGGCCAATCTTAGGTATCATTTCTTGGGCGGGCACTGTCCACTTTATTTTTTGAGACAGGGTCTCCCACTTGCTTGGATCTTACCAAGTACGTCAGCCCCAGGGGTCAGCCTTTCTCTGCCTCTCAGGGGCTGAGGTTACAAGCAAACACCACTTGGAAAGAACAGACCCGGAGTCTTTGGGAAGGAGGGACTGAGGATCCCCCTCTGCCAGGCTCCTGATCGCCCTGTATGCTTGTTCCCCCGCAGCCTTCTCACAGATGGTGATCAGCTTCTACTATGGAGGCAAACTGGTGGGCCAGGCCACCACCACCTGCCCCGAGGGCTGCCGCCTATCCCTGAGCCAGCCGGGGCTGCCCAGGCTGCATGGGCCAGATGGCCTGGAGCTTGTGTGCTTTCCAACAGCCGACACCATCCCCAGTGAGCGGCAGAGGCAGGTGACCCGGAAGCTGTTCGGGCACCTGGAGCGTGGTGTGCTCCTGCACAGCAGCCGTAAGGGTGTGTTCGTGAAGAGGCTGTGCCAGGGGCGCGTGTTCTGCAGTGGCAACGCAGTGGTGTGCAAGGGCAGGCCCAACAAACTGGAGCGGGATGAGGTGGTTCAGGTCTTTGACACCAACCAGTTCTTCCGAGGTCAGTACTGAGTCACCTTGCTTTCCTTGCCTTAGACTTCACAACCACCTCCTCCCCTGGGCCATTTGCATCACGGACTAAGTTTACTCTTGCAAGTCCTTGCCTCAGTTTCCCCTGGGTAGATGGGACAGCAGAGCTGGAGCCTTTCTTTTTGGAGTTAATGAATTTCATGGTTATTCCCTAGCCTGAGAACTACTTAGAAATGCAGAGTCCAGAGCCTCAGCCAGCTCAGGCTCAGCTCCTTTCCCTGGGAGGCTCCCTGGGGAAGTGGCTGGATTCGGTGTGTCCAACCCACAGCCTATGGGCTGCACGCAATGTAAGATAGCTATGATTGAGGCCCAACACACCACAGTAAACTTACTTAAAACATTATAAGGTTTTGTTGTTTGGTTTTTGCCATTTTTAAAAAAAAACTCAGTCACACAGTTCTCAAGTGTGAATTCTTTAGGACATCATATTGCAACGTGAGGCAAAATAAACATGTGTTAGCCCTCAAAGCTTGGGCACTTTGTATGCAGCCCTGTGCAAGGCCCATGTCCCCTCAGGGCCGCCACCCACTAACTCTTCTGGCTCAGCGGGGAGGTGTTTAAACCCTGCCTAAGTTTTTTCCAAGACTGGGGTAGGAGCCAGTACCAGCAATCACCTGCTGCATGCCAGCTTCCTCCCTGTACCCCTCTGCCCTCTGCTCCTTGCCTTCACCAGCCTGATCCAGAGTTAGTGTTGGGTCTGAGAACTCTTAGAACAGTGGTTCTCAAACTGTGGGTCAAGACCCCTTTGGAATTTGCAGGACAACCCTTGCACTGGGATCACCTAAGACCATCAGAAAACACAGGTATTTACATTTGCAATTCATACCAGTAACAAGATTACAGTTATGAAGTAGCAAAGAAAAGAATTTTACAGTCGGGGGTCACCACAACATGAGGAACTGTACTGAAGGGTCGAGACATTAGGGAGGTTGAGAACCACTGGCTTCGAGGATGCGGGTCCTTCGAGGGTAGTTGTAGGGTGTGTGTAAGCTTGGGTGTGGCCACATGAGCCAATACCCTGCCCTGCTCATCCCTAACACACCGGCCCATGGACCTGGGCAGCTGGGTAAGGCACAGTTCTCCACAACTCCAGCATGAGGCTGTGCCGCTGCTCCTGGTCTCTGCTCTAGGGACCTTTGAGAAGCTAAAAGAGGTGCCAGAAGGCCTGTAAACTCCACACTCATGTACCTCCGGGGCAGCACTGTGGCTCACAGTGTACAGGGTGGGGACTAGGAACTGTTCCATTGCTAAGTATCCAGACCCAGCTAACAGGCGTGGTCATGCTCACCCACAACCCCAGTACTTGAAGGACTGAGGCAGGAGGATCATCGAGTTCCAGGCCAACCTGTACTACACAGTGAGATCCTGTCTCCCCAAACCAAATCCAGAGAAACAAAAAGTGCCCTAAAATGTCTAGCTATATTTGGGAGTGACAAATTCCATAGGTCTTTGTTGGCTTTGGGCCAAGGGGCCAAGTGTCCAAGACTCCAGGGGCCTGGGCCTGGCCACTCTTTCCTTGGCTGTTGGGGGAGCCGTGAGTGCCTTCCAAACTGTACAGTTCAGCCCTGGGCCCTGACTACAGCTCAGAGGCTCACTGGTTTCTGTGCCTTTCCAGAGCTGCAGCAATTTTATGCTGCCCAGAATCGACTTCCTGATACCAGGGTGGTGCTGTGCTTCGGGGAGGAGTTTCCGGACACTGCTCCCTTACGCTCCAAACTCATCCTGGTACAGGTGAGAGCTAGCAGTGTCTGTCCTGTGTGCCCAGGCATCTTAGCCCTCATTTACATGTGTCCGACTCCATCCCAGGGTGAGAAGAGACAGCAGGCTGAGTATTTTTCCTGTGCCGCTGGTGCAGAGGTGGGCAAACAAGACCTCACAGGAGTCTTGCTACCTCTGCATTGTCTTCTGGTGTTGGGGGTCTCTTCATACGTGTGTTTACCTCCTTCTCTGTCTCCTTTCTCCTGCTTCCCCTTCCTCCCTTCTCCTGTTTCTTCCTCTTCAGAAAATCCCTGCTTGTCCAATGGCTCTCAGGTCTAAGTGGCAGATCACGGTTTATTTGGCCATGGTCGGAACAGCGGCATGCTAGTGTAATGGTGGGGTTCCGAGCATTGGCTAGACAGATTGGAGCAGTTCCTTGAGAAGACTCTTAGGAATTTGCAGGAATCTTGGCTGCCTGGCTCCTTCTTGTCACTGAGGGGATCAGGGGACCTGTGGTAGAGGAAGGCCCCCATTCTCCTCCCACCTTGCTTCTGACTTTGCACATGGCCTTGGCAGGTGGAGCAGCTGTATGTCAGGCAGCTGGTAGAGGAAGCTAGCAAGAACTGTGGTGCTGGTTCCCTGATGCCAGCCCTGGAGGAGCCCCAGCCAGACCAGACCTTCCGGATGTTTCCAGATATCTGTACCTCACACCAGAGACCCTTTTTCAGAGAAAATCAACAGATCACCGTCTAAGGTTCTCTCTGTCCCCACCTTGCCTGAGGCTCAAGCTTCAAGATTCTGTGACTGAGGGAATTCTGAAAGGATGTGGACCCCTCTGACAGGGGTGTGGGTGGGTGTCCACCGAGAGGCCTCGGGAAGCCCAGAGATGGACATGTTCCTGCTCAAGCTGGTTTCAGAAGCTTGCAGGGGCTGTGGTCAGAACCTGTGATTAAAATGTTTGTTTCCTGCATTTTCCCCTTTACCGTTAATGACTGCTCTTTCTGCATGTTGAGGTCATTGTCACTTTGACAGTTTAAATTAGCCTAGGGCAGTGGACACACCTTTGTCCTTCTCTGGCTGAGGGTAGAGGTTTATGACTTCCTGTGCTTGATTGTATACGAAGAGACTTTACTATTCAGGCTGTTTCTGTTTTTGACCAGAAGTACAAGAAAATAAGCTGATAAATAATTTTTTTTAAAACTTCTGTAATGCAATGGTCTCAGGCAACCTGTCTCCTTTCTTAATGGTTTTCACTTAAAAAGACAATATTTGTATTTTCACATGCCATACTGTAAATGACTTTAGCCCTTTCCTGTAAACTGAGTGTAGATACTGCTTGAGGGTTTCATGTGAATTTTGGTTGTGGCTCACAGATTCACATGACTCTGTGCTAGCTGGAGAGCTTGTGTGGGGCATAGTAGGACCAGGATCTGTGGAGAGGACCCATTCACCGACATCTCACCCCCCAGGGAAAAGCAGTGTCCAAATTACACTCTGGGCTTAAAGTGCCCAACCGTGTACCCTGAAAGGTATGTATCCTGCACAGTGCAGAGCAGGGTGTTCACCTGAAGCATGCTGAACAGAAGCAGGGTGGAGAGCTTAGAGTATTGCTTGGTGGCTGAAGGCCGTTTGTACCCTCAATCTGGTTGTCTGGCCTGGCATTTAAGTATAAGTCAGTGGCTGCAGGGCCACCTCCAGGGCCACTCCCTGTAGGAGTGAGCCACTGCCAAGGATTTAGTCTGGCCATCAGCACACAACAGGGCAAGCAGACATGGGTGTGGTGAGTATCACCTCCCTTCTGCTCTCTGGGGACAAGAGAGACCTTTTTTAATTGTTCTACTCTGTAACCATCCTGGAGCCCTCCTAATACTATCAGCATTCTACGGGAGAGCCTTACCTGCTGACTGCTATTCTGGGAAGTAGAGGAAGGCTTTGGACGACAGTTCCCGCCAAGGAGCTCGACGGGCCACGCCTTACAACCTGAAAAGCCAAGAACACTTTGAACTTTATGGCTGTTGTGTGAAAGTGATGGAGGTGGGCTGTTCAGCAGAGGCCATCACCACAGTGTGTGACACATTCAAACAGAAAAGGGGGAGCTTGCTTCTCCCCCTCTGCCAAAGACAGGAACATCTCTTCTGAAGCCTGTCTGCTGGCCATTTGTCACATGTCACCCACTTCCCGCCTCAATGAGTGCTAATGCACAAATCTGTAATCCAAATATTTATTTTTGTATCCATTTTAAAAATATTGATCTTATCCTTTATTAAAATAAGTTCTCTTTCATAAAATGATATTTGTTCTTTGCTTTTAAAAAAATCACTCTTGAATATAATTTTCACTAGATTCCAGGATTTCTTTTTTTGTTTTTTAATTTTGATTTTAAAAGAACGAGACAGGATCTGAGCCCAGTCTTTGAACTCATTGCAATCCTCCTGGCTCAGCCTCCTGAGTGATAAGAGTATGTGCATGAGTCACTAAGGCTTTGAGGATTCTTAAAGGAGGAACTTTTAAAGAAATAATGGGGACTGAGATTTTAAGGATTTAGGTTTTTTGTTTTTTTCTCTCAAGACTGGCAGAAAGGTCTGGATTAATAGAAGACATTGGAGAGCACATCAGGCAATGCATGGTGTTCAATCAGAGGCAAAATAGGGCTGCATGACATGTGGGAGGGCACAGAGGAAGGAGATTGCACCTTTCTGGAGGCATTAGTGGGACAGTTACCAGTCATAGTGATGAAGTACTAAAGTATGACCTTCCTTTCACATACACATACTTGTGCTGGACATGGGCCCACTAGAGCCCTCATTGGTGCTACAGCCAGCCCAGAGGCCATTTCAGCAGCAACTGGGAGCAAAGCCGGACTGCAGCTGGGCATAGGCTGCTGGCTCCAGTGGGCAGATCATGTGCCCAGCACATTTTGCCTCCGAGGCAATGCATACTGTCTCTGCTTTCATGGGATCCGAGACAGGGCCAGCTAGTCACAGCTTACAGATGTGGAAAGTGAGGGCCATGCCTGGCTGGTGTGAAGCCTTCTGTGTTCTGGGAGCACAGTTAGAGTCACCTCTGCAAGATCCTTGGCCCATAGGGCAGCTGACCCCAGAGCAAAAGACGGCAGACATTTCTGTAGTGAGTCATGTTAGTTCCATTCCAAAGTGCTCCAGTCAGAAATTTTGTTTATAAGCAGCTCTTCTCTGAATGTGGGAAATGAACCCGGTCCCAGTTTGTGTCTCTGAGTTCAACTCCTGGGCCGAGAATGGATCCTGCCTCCCTGAAGTTCGGGAGGGAATTTGGAGCCTCTGAGAAGGCTGGGACCTCCAGGGACATGACTTGAGTCCTCAAAGGAAAGTGGTTTTCTATGCATGGAGAATGTCTGGCCCTGAAGGAAAGACCAGCTACCACCACTCTTGGTGTGACACCTTTAGGAAGTTGGTGTGTGTCAACATGGCTCTGCCTTGTTGCTTAATCCACTAATGCCTGCAAGATCCACCCAAGAAGCAATAGTTCTGTTTTCCCTGAACCGTCCACATATAGACAAATGACCCCAGAGACAAGCAGGGAAGAACAGGGTGGGGTGGAGCCAGGCCAAGGTGCACCTGCTCTTTGAGGTCTTGCTTGGGCTGATGAGGGTAAGGGGAGAATGTGTGGCCGTAGGACAGGCTGGAGTTCCACCCACTCAAAGGTTGCCAGTTGCTTGTGAAACCACACACTGAGGAGCAAACAAACAGCTTAACAAGCATGAAGAGCTTAGAGCAGAGTTTGCCACTAGGTAAACACCAAAAATAACTGCATTTCCGTTTATCACTCATTTGTAATTAAGCTGTGAATGGTTAAATAGTTGCACTATAAATATTAAATAATTCTCGCTAATGAACTGTGATGCAAATGATTAAATAAATACGTGTCAATCAACTATGTCAACGATGTAATTGTTAGTGGGGCGCGCGCGGTGGTGCGTCCCTGTGTAATCCAAGCACTCAGGAGGCCGAGGCAGGAGGATGGTGAGTTCCAGACCATCCTGGGCTACACAGTGAAACACTGTCTCAAGAAACCAAACCAACCCAAAACAACAATAGTGGAATTAATACTCAGTTGTTTGGCGTAATAAAGAAATGTATGGGCCAGGCGGTGGTGGCGCACACCTTTAATCCCAGCACTTGGGAGGCAGAGGCAGGTGGATCTTTGTGAGTTTGAGGCCAGCCTGGTCTATAAAGTGAGTCCAGGACAGCCAGGGCTACACAGAGAAACCTTGTCTCGAAAACCCCCCCCCAAAAAAAAAAAAAAGAAATGTATGAACACGTAGAATTATATGGTCCCCTTTAATTATGGACACTGATTTAATTGTATATGATATTAATGTGATCCTTTCAGAAACCTGCAGTTGTAAACAGTGATGAAATCAATAAGCTTCTCTCATGAAGTTCCTTACACAGAGTTTGCTGGCCTTGTGGAAAGGCTGTCTTGCTGGCTGGCTCCCTGACCCCATCTTCCCACCCAGAGCCTAGAGTTCTGTAGCACTTTCTTTTATTTTTGTTTGTTTTTGAGAAAGGGTTTGGTCTGTAGTCCATGCTGGCCTCAAACTTCATGGAAGGAGGATCATTTGATCTCCTTCCACAGCTTCCCCACAGCCTGTGTGGTAGGGTGGGTCTGATGGTCCCTTGGTAAGTGGTGGGAGAGGCCTGCGAGGCAGTGCCTGTGATCTACGTGGAGCTTGTGATCTACATGGAGCCTGTGATGGAGGAAGGGGCCTGAAGATGGCTCAGAGCTGTTGAAAGATGTGAGATCACTTCTCAGCCTTCTCCCAACAAGCATGGGAACATGAAGGCAGTTCCACAGGTTTCTTTAAGCGGTCATACGGACTCATACCCCTCAGGAGTCACTGTGACCCTCCCTTAGGGAACACTAAAATACTGTGCTTTGGGCCAGCCTTTCCTATGTGGTGGGAAAGAGAGAGGCAGGAAAGGAAAGGAAGGGCAGAGTCTGGGGTCTAGAATCATTTGTGGTGAGACATGGGGAGGGGACAGGCTTTTGTGAATGCTACCCATGAGCAGGGTCCTCCTGGTCCCTCCAGCATGTGCAAGTGGAGGACTGAGTTCTGGAGTGACATTGGCTTGGTGCTGTGTTACAGAATGGGACTGAACTCAAAGCTATTGGCATTATGGGTCACACCCTTAAGGGCAGGGTGGGTATAACACCCCCTGCTTTGCTTTTGTCTAAAGTATATAAAAAAAGGAAACTTAAAAATTGCCAGAACTGGACTGGAAAGATGACTCAGTGGTTAAGAGCACTGGGTGCTCTTCCTCGGGTTCAAATCCCAACACCCACATGGCAGGTAGAAACTGTCTCTAAAGGGCCTGTGTGGTGGCGCACGCCTTTAATCCCAGTGCTCAGAAGGCAGAGGCAGGCAGATCTCTGTGAGTTCAAGGCCAGCCTGGTCTACAGAGTGAGTCCCAGGGTAGCCAGGGCTACACAGAGAAACCCTGTCTCAAAAACAAACAAAAAAATTTGCCTGAACCCTCAAAGGGACACAGTAGGGATCCCCCATGGCAGTTGGCCCATTGGCCAACTTTGGGGGAGAAAAAAAATCAGTGTCTCAGCTGCCCCAGATGCCCCTTTTCCTTCCTGCCCATGGCTTCTGCAGGGGTCTCACAATCTCCTCTAGTGTCCTGCCTCTGTATGGAGCGAGGTGTTGAGCAATGCAGGTTAGAGATCCTTTGGCAGAATAAAGCAAATGTTGCCAGATCCCTGTGAATAAGCGAAGGATCTTATGATGGGAGACCCTTCTCGTTTATCCATCCGGGGCAGTGCTCCAGTGTCGAGTCAGAGCCTATGGAGAGGGGACATATGGGTTAGAGCCAGAGAAGATACAAGACACCACAGAACAGGATTTGGGCTGTGGTGGCTTGAAGATGGAAGTCTGGCCATGTGCTAGGGAATGAGGGGGATCTGGGAACTGAGAATGGCAAGGAAACAGACAAGGTTCTAGAAGGAACTGAGCCTTGAGCCTCACTTTGTAGTTCTGACTTTGAGGGCTGTCAGGGAACACACGTGTGATATTTTAAGTCACTACTATGACATTTGTCCATAGCTGTGGGACAGTTGCACAGAATGTTGACATTCAGAGGAGAAACCCTGCCCCTGCCCTCCATAGGTGTGAGGGTCCTGTGTTTCATGGTGGGTTGTACTGTCCCCCTTTCCTCCAGACTCTACTTCCCCACATCTGCTCCTCTTTCATCAGCAGCTTGACCTTCTCACAGGGGAGCCACACTGCCCCAGTACTTGGGGACACTGGGGTGGAAACCCCAAGGTTGAAAATAGCCCTTCACTGTTCTTGGTTAGGTTTCTGCTCTCAGCAGTCTCAGGGCAGCCGGCCGAAAAAGCCACTTCCTTCTGCCAGCCTGTCCATAAGGCATCTCTCTTTTGTCCTGCTGAGCTCCCAGCCGGTCCTCGGGGCGGGCCCAGAGTTGGGGCTCTGTGGAAAGATTTCCCCAGTGTTCCTGGCCTGTCTATGGCAGAAGTTTTGAGGCCAAGGGTTGCTGTCTGTTTCTGGTTTTTTGTTATAGGGTCTTCCTTGCTCTTAAGTTCAAGGTGGTGTTTCCTTTCTCAGGGTGTGAGCTCTGACCATGATGGTGTTACAGCCAAGAACTTGTTTCCACTCAAAACCATGGGCAGTACAGGCCTTTCTCGAGAAATTTCTTTGTTCCCCCCACTTCTCAAGCTTGACCTCAAGGGCTGGCTGCCACTGGAAAATGTAAATGACACCATAGGACACAGATCGTGGTAGGAAAAAAGTGCTTTTATAGCAGGCTTTACAATTTGTCTCATTTCACACGGCTGACTTTTAAATGCCAAGGAGGCAAATGGTGCCCTGTTCATGTGACTCAAAGCAAAGCTTCAGATGATGGCCGGCCACTCACTCCTCTCCACAGAATAGGCCAGAGATGTCTATTGAGTTCAATGGATGTGTGAGAGAGGAGCCACTAGTTCCAACATGACTGGAAGCTCTAGACCATAGGGTCACCCTCTTCTGCTAAATCTGACCCATGTGCTCACTTGAAATCGTTCTCTAGGTGGGTGCTAATGCCTTGAGTGTCTCTTCTGTACTGGAACACTACCTGGTAGGGCCAGTGATCTGTTCCAGTGTGATGGATTCAACCCCACAATACTGAGTGGCATGCCCCGGTGATGTACAGGGAAGGTCTCCTCAGTCACGATAAGGAAGACTCTGTGACAGGTGGCAATGTCCTCTGTCCCATCTCCTCCCACTTCAAGAGCATCACCCTCACCCCGAAAGAGAAACTAAGACCCAGAGATAGGCAGCTTGCTCAGGAATTGGCCATGAGGTGACCCAGTGCTTGATGGTGGGTCTGTACCAGTGGTGCCAGTCTCCTTACTATGGAGCCCTGACTGTGTCAGGCACCCTGTCTTCCTCTGTGTGCTTCAGGGGAGGCTTTCATCGTCACCCGGCTATGGTCCTTGGTCACCTCTGAGACAATGGTTCTTCCAGAAGGGGCACATGACTGGATTACAGTTAGTAAAACATAAGGGAATGATCTGTTGGGCTTCCGGGAGGTTCTCCTGACACTCCCTAGCCAACGATATAAGGACTCTGAAGCCTTGAGTCTCTGTCCTTGCCCCACCACACAGGAAACTCCTTCTTAACTCTACTTGGCCTCCTGCCATGTGGGACTCTCCTGCCTGCACATAGACAGAACAGGAGGCATGTGGTATATGGAGCAGGGTGGGGTCAGAGAGGCCATCATGCTGAGAGAGGCCCGGTGACACCCAGGAGGTCTGTTCCAGACACTGGTACAGAACCTAGTGTCCTGGAACAGAGCTAGGCCAGTGTCACCCCTTGACCATTGGTGGATGGGGGCTGGGTTATTCAGTACCCTTCTCTAGTCCTTCTCTGTTGGTCTGCGGAGTTCCCATGATGCTTAATTCACTGGTGTTGCCACTGTGCTGTCTTGTCCATGAGCCGCTTGTCATGGGCTCACCCTCTCTAGGCTCTCAACAATGACCTGAGATGATCATCACTGCTAATTCCAAGGAAACAGAGAAACAGTGGGGTTGCGCGGCTTGCTTGAGGCTGATTGGTGGCACAGTCTGAAGCCAGGCTCCTGTATCTGCCATCACTGTCCTTCACAGAGGGTCACTGAGAGTCCTGGATGGTTACAGCGTGCGGGCTACCACAAGCATTCCATTCCTTGTTGATCAGAAGAGATGGGCTTGTTACCAGAAGTTGTTTGTTGGGGTAACACTCTTGGCAGTTCAGTCTCCGCCTCTGTATTTTTGGAAGCTAGAGGCTGAAGCAGGGTCATGTGTCTTCAATAGAGTCTTGTGCTACTTAACTGCAGCTAGTCAAGGACGCAGCCCACGGTGGCCACTCCCCCTGAAATGACTAAGCCCAGCAGAGAACTAACCAACCTCAGACATCTTTGTTAATTAAACCCCACACTTTATGGAATTACCTAAGTGTCCACCTCTCCCCCTTTCCTATTCTAGGGCCTACCATGACGCCATGTCCTACGGTGGTCACATGTCTTTGGCTGTGACTCCTTCAGACTCTGCCTGAGTTTCTTGGCCTTGGCTGTTTCGAGGTACCCTGCAGAGGATCCCCAGATGGGACTCTGTGGTCTTTTCCTCCTGTTTAAAGGAGGGTGCTGAGGCCAGGCATGGAGATGCATAGCTTTATTGCAACATTCAGGAGGTACAGGCAGGCAGGTCTTGGTGAGTTAGAGGCCAGCCAAAATAAGTAAGTTAAAAAGAAAAGAAGAGAAAAACATGAGATGCTGGATTTCAGACAAACGCTGGAATATTAGGCACACTTCACAGATGGCTCCTTTGTGGGTGCTGGACTTTGTCTCCTAGAAGACTATCCTTTCCTATCCAAAGAGGAGTTTCCAAGTCCAAGGCCAATGACAGTGGGGCAGCTCAGGCCTCTGGAATGTGTGCTCTGCCAAGGGACAAAGGCTGAGGTCTCTTTGTGGCCCTATTGGTTCCTGTGGTCTCCAGCAGCTCTTGCCTAGTGGTTTTTAGGAGTACCTGCTCAGCCAGTTAACCTGAGAAGTTTTTCCAAAGGCCCAGAGATGACACGGCCTGTGATACTCTGGGGGCGTGGACTGGGACACTCAGGAGCCCTGGCCTGCTTTCTGCCTGAACACCATCTCCTTCCTGCCACCTGGGCTTCAACCATGATAGCTTCCTTTCTCTTTTCCCAGGATCCACTTCCTCTTCCAGCTATCTCAGAGCCAGCACCCACCACTTCCTCTGCCTGGAATCTGCTTCCTTGTCTGGTAGGCTGGTTGACAGTTCTCAACTTCAGACTCTACTGCCAACAGCCACCTTGGGAAAAGCTCTCCTCTACCCTCTGGAACAGAGCACCTCCCTTTATACAGATAGAGCTGGGGCAAAGACACCCACACATGGGGCCATTTTCCTCTGTTAGTGAGACTCCTCAAGAAGTCAAGGCTCATTCAATTTGTATTTCCTGATGTGTCTTCAGGGCCTGTAGCCCAGAGCCAGGTGGTTAACGAAGGATCCAGACACTCTTATGACTCAGTCTACCCTGTCAACCCACCTGCCACTTGCTCATATATTCACTTAGCACTTATCCACATCATCCATCCATTCACTGATTCATCCATCTGACCATCCATCCATTCATCTACCCAAATACCTACCCATTCATTTATCCACCCAGCCATCCATCCACCCACCGAAACATCTACCTATTCACCCATTCACCCAACCATCCATCCACCCACCCAAATACCTACCCATTCATCCAT
>CAJQZJ010004953.1:2766653-2792788 GCA_907164525.1 Lophiomys imhausi | reverse complement strand
CTCGTCTCTTGGGAAGAGATTTCACAGCATTGCTGGGAAAGTCTCATCCTGGGGGAAAGAAAAGGCTGAAGTCTGGCTGAGGACGAGGGGAGGGAGCTCATCTCTTGGGAAGAGATTTCACAGCGTTCTGACCTTGTCAGACCACCTTGCAGGGGAGTCTAAAGCTAAGACAGTGATGGTCAGTGATGGGTAGGGCAGCATTTGGACAGGACAGCTGATCTCTGCACCCCTCTGCCCTCTATTTAAAGATGAAACTTATCAGAATCCTGGACACCCACTGGCGGGGTGGTGGGGTTGCCACTGCACCTCTTCCCATTGCGGACACATTGAGTAAATCTCCTTCCTCTGACTTTTTCCTTTGCTCCTTTTTCTGTTTAATTGGTCTATTGAGGGTGGGTGTGTGAGCCACCTTCAGATTCTGGGTTGTCAGGACTGCTGGATGCCAGGCTCGGGCACTCACAAATTTAGTAACTCACTTACTTTAGTAAGGTCAAAGGCATAACCTTCCCATGCCACAGGTGGGGAAACCAAGGCCCTAAGAAGCTGAGGCAAGTTAGTAACTGTGTGGAGTGGCCCAGGGGACAGTTAGCTGGGGGGACAAAGTCAGGCAGGCATCCCACATTCTCCTGACACTCTGGGGACAGCCCTACCTGCCATTGGCAGCCAGACTGTAGAGAGCAGAGACTCAAGCTTGGCCTGATTCTGGGTCCCATGCAGGACCCAGAGCTGTGTCTTGACACCTCCCAGGTGCCTGAAGACACCTGGAGGAACCGCCACCCAGAGCTTCCAGCCACTTCTTCCCCAAACCTGACCGCACGGTGAAGACATCTGCCGAGGAGGGTGCGGCACCTGCCAGCCCGCAACTTCTTCCCTACCCGAGGAGGAACCGGTCCCAGGACCGGCCACTTTCACTAGTGCTAATTAAAGCCAACAAGCAGAGGGATGGGATCTGGGGTCTAGACGGAACACCTGGGGGCCTGGGCGATGTTCTGGGTCTTTTCTTCTTTTAAAAAATTTAGAAATAAACTTTACTAGGGATCACAGTAAGACAGTGAGAGACACAAAAGGCTCCCACACACCCTGGACCTTCCTCCACACTATGTCTCCATGAGTACTCTCACACTGCCTGGAGTGCTCTGCTCACTAGGGTCTCCAGTCTGTGTGGACATGCCATTGTAGCCAGGTCTGGCTGATGGCTGACATTAGGGTGCAATCTTTGTGGTGGACCCCATGTATTTGCCACCGCTGCCTGCCATGCAGGACACTTCCATGGTCCTGATGCCTCTCTGCTCTACCTGTACGACTCCACCCTCAGAGTACTGATTACTGCAGTCAGACGCATGGAGTCTCTGTGGATCAGGGCTGCTGGCAAAGTGCATGAAGGGTGGTCCAAGCAGGGCAGCTATGTTGAGGCAGAATAGAAAACAAAGGGCAAAGAAGCCCCTTACCCTGGGATCTCATCTGCTTTTCCTGATGGGTGTGAGTCAAAAAACATCAACACAGCTCACAGGGCCAAAGTCACCTACCAAGAGAGCATGTTTCCCTGAAGACAGCTGGAACGAAGATGTTCAGAACAGGAGATGAACTGCGTTTAGTAGGGCCAGGATGTGTGGGCCTTGACTTCTACTGAATCAGGGTTGCTCTCTCACCCTGAGGTGACACAGCAAACTTCATAAAACCACCCGACAGTTTCATTCACAAAAGGGAAATTCTTTAAGAAACATAATTAAACCAGCTTTAAGCTTTGCCTAATCTTTATACCTTGGTGTAAGTGAAATCCCTGAAGCCACAGGATGAAATGTGCAGCCATTGTCATATGTGCGGCCATTGTCAAGACACCTCAGTGACACTCTTCCTTGAGGAATTCACACCTGTCTTGAGTGTGAAGTGTCCCTCTCTGTGACTCCAAATATCTAGTAAACCCACTACCTTCGCTTCTCTTTGGCTCATCCTAAAATTCTTTTCTGCAGCAAAATTGAAGATCCAGCTTTCTGTGGGTGGAGGTGACTGGGAGGGGCGAGAACTCCTCCAGGCTGCTGGCAACAATGCTGGGCTGTCTCCCCACCACTGCCAACAAGGTGGCTGGCCATTTGAAAATGTCCTATGGAAGTAAAGAATAACTTTAACCAGGTTTGGTTATGTGTGCCTGTGATTCCAACATTCAAAAGGCTGAGGCAGGAGGTTCTTGAGTTTGAGATCAGATCATATGTAAGCCCCAAATACCCCAAGAAACTGACATGTATTTTGTGGACGATTGCAAAAATACATGGGATTTTAAAGATAAACCCTGATGCTTTAAGGACATGTGCACCATTTAAGGTTTCACACTGGTAGGAACTTAGCAGCTAGGGCTCCTGGATGGGTGGGAGAGGGGTGAGGTTGTCCAGTTTCTGTGGTGTAATTCACCATCTGGCCGATCTTAAGCTGCTGGAGCCATGTGACTAAAGACTTGGAGCAGATGTCTCAGCTGGCTCTCGTGAGGGGTCAACACACAAACAACATGGGTGACAGCCAGGGACAGTGAACCCAGGTCTCTCTGCAGACCATGACAAGTTCAGATTTGGTCAGTCATTCTGGAGAAGGGGCAGGGGCCACAAATGATTCGGAGTTAAGATGAGTTAGCGTCAGAGCCCTGAGCTGCAGGCGGTCTGTGTGGGTTGCTAAAGAACACTCAAGTCCCATCATATGCAAACAGCCATTGCTATCAATACTACGCCAAAGCTGCAGAGTAGCAAGCAAGGGACTTTGAAGTCATAGTTCCTGCTCAGCAGACCCCGTATTCTTCATTTACAGGCCAGGTAAGGGCGGTTTCAACTCTTATGCTGGAGAGTCTGTTCATCTCTGAGCTACACAAGCTGGGTTACAGTTCCACGAGTTCCCCAGTGAGGCTCAGGTATACGCGTAGCTTCAAGAAGAGAATGTGGAAGAAGCAGTGTGCAAACCCAGACCAGTACTGCTCTCTGGACCTTTCTCCCATGGCTGATGCCTTGTCCCCAGGCTCAGGAGCTTCAGGGCAGGGCTCCCTCCTGGGGCCTCACCTCCCCACACACCTGGAGCAGATGCCTCTACACGCAGTGCTGTATACGGATGTTCAAGCAGGATTAAGTAGGCCTTCCCCTCACAGGGACCCTCGTGATGACAGGATTCCGTAGACTCATCCATTCTGGGGTCTGGTCTTGCTATATCACCACCGTCGCGATTACAACATCACGATTCCAAGGTGACCAACCCATGGTGAAATCTTGTCATTTACAAAGGAACTGAGCTAGTTCAGCTGGCTTAGACCCATGGAGGGTCTAGGTGGAGACAACACCAGGGTATAAGGTTGAATTTGATGTGTGAGGTAGAATCCCATCCCATTGGTGTTGCTTGTATTGTGAGTTGTCTTGTGGAATGCCTATCTCTGGATCTCAGTTTTCTCAACTGTACAATGAGTATACAGTGGCTTATCTGTCCAGGCTACGTTGAGGACTGGAAAGAAAGTGAAGGCACCCGCTGAGGCCTGACACTGGACCGGCTTAAGCAAACATTTAGAGTATAGCCAGGATCAGAGGTCTCACTGGAACAAAAAGTTTCATCAGGTTGACAATGAGTTCATGGAGACCCTGGAGAACTGGACACCAGGCAGAGTTTTACTTCTCAGATGAGTTAACTGGGAGCAGAGAGAGGAAGTAGCTGATCCAAGTCAGCCAAGAGTATCAATGTTGAAACCCAGCCTGGGGCCACAGACCGGCCCAAGGAGGTCAGGTTCTGCAGCCCCAGGGCAGCATGAGGAATCTCTGAGCTGTTCCAGGGAAGACCCATTCTGTCTTTCAGGCAGAGCAAAAAGGCTTTTGGTGGTCAGAAAAGCACTCTCAAACTGTCAAGTGCTGTGGGTCTTTAACAGTTGCCACACATTTATAGGTGCTCTCTGTGTGTCAGAGTGGGTCCTGTGTGCTTGACTTAGTCCTACCAGGAGTCCAGAGAGGGACCCTCTGTTGTCATTCACATTTTTGTGGACAAGACAAAGGACCAGAGAGGTGAAGTCACTTGCCAAAGGTCACCCAGCTGGAAACAGGCAGATATTGTGGCACAGGGGTGGCCCTGGAGCCCACTGACCTATAGTTCAAGTCTGTAGTCACCGTGCCGAGCTATGCCTTTTCTGGTTCTGACTATGAGCTGGGGAAACTCAGTGGAAGTGCGTGGCTGGCAAAGGCAGGGAGTGAACACACTTGTCATGGCAGCTAGTCTTCTACTTCTGGATCTGTGAAGGTTCTGCTGGGCTCTCCATGACCCTTTGTGCTCTTGCAGTGTACTCCAGCCCGGAAGGAAGAGCAAACAGTGCTGTCTCCCGGTCAGCTGGGAAACAGAAGCCAAGTGCCCGGATGTCTCTTGCTCCGAACCCAGGGTTCAAGACCAAATTATGTGCCTAGCTCTTGAGCCTCATCCTGTCCTGTGCCCTCTGGGCCCTGCAGACACCCCTTCACTTCCCAAGCTATTGAGGGCCTACTGGCCCATGGAGGCCATGGGGTAGAAGTTCTGAGCCACTTTGAAGGCATCTGTCCCCCAAGGCCATTTCACAGGAAACTTGCATCTATCACTGTTGTTCAGATCCTCAGCTGGTCCAGCAGAGGGCAGCTTTCTCTGTGCCTTGATTTTCCTCTGCGTGTTTTCAGGGGTCCCCACAGGCAGGCCTATGGCCAGGATTGCATGGTGGGGGGGAACAGGCCTCTTTAGTTGGAAAGGAAGGAGTGGGGCTTGAAACTACATTTAAACAAGAACCCAAGACTTCAATGGAAGGAGGCTTGGATTGGAGGGTGGAGGTTGTGCCTGTCTTTGCCCCTGCCCCTGGGTACCATTTTGAACTTCTCAAAGGCTAGAATCACCTTGAAGGGGAGGGATGAGTTTCCCATCTTGCCAGGTGTATTGCACAAGCAGTTGGCACAGGGTAAAAGCTCTGCGCAGGCGTGTTTCCTGGACTGTTCTGGTGTTGGGGCATCTGTGTTCTGTACCCAGGCCAGGTAACATTGTAGGGCAGCAGATCTCAGCTTCTGGGTTTTGACCGCCTTGGGGGTAGCATATCAAATATCCTGCATATAAGACATTTATGTTACGATTGATAACAGTAGCAAAATTACAGTTATGAAGTAGCAACGAAAATAATTTCATGGTTGGGCATCACCACAACATGAGGAACTGTATTAAAGGGTCGTAGCATTAAGAAGGTTGAGAGCCACTGCTCCAGGGAGAGGGGCTCCTTTGCTCAGATGAGGCAGAGGTGCTGTATGACCTCATCTTCTGGGCTTGTCCCAGTCACAGAAGCTGAGCTTGCAGAGGATGGACAGGGCAGGCAGCAGTGTGGCTGCAGGCTAGCCCACTCCATGGTCAGAAGGACCCTCCAGGTCCTAGGTCCCTTCCCATATTCCTACTCTGGAGCCTCGGCACTACCTGTGTCTTTGGGTTTGCCCTAGGATGGAGGCAGTAGTTCCTGTATCCCACTCCTGTGATGTAGTCTGCAGACAGAAGACACCAGCTCTTCTGGGTATCCTCCCAGAAGCCCCCTGTCTTGTATTTCATTGGCTAGAACTGGGTCACGTGGCCGTTTTTGAGCCAGCCACTTGGCAGGGGTTGTGATTACCCAACTAAGTCAGACTGGGAGCTGAGAGGTGAGCTTAGCTTGTAGGAAGTGTGCCATTTGCTGCTTTTCTTCACAGGTCCAGGTATCTGGATCCTTCAGTGTTGGAGCAATAGATCTCCAAACACAGAGGAGATTCCCTGGGGACTCCAGGACTCATTTATGTGCCTCTGCACTTGATTTCTCAGCAGCCATCCATAGCCTCTGCAATCAACACTGGCTTAGTGAGGCTCATCCTCAGGTGACTGACAGTTGCTATCTCTTTGCTGCCCCACTTGCCTGGGAAAGTTCCTCAACATAGCTCTCCTCCTCCCATTCCATTTCTCTGCTCCATCCCCAGCTTGGATGCCCAGGTATGGTCTCCTTGCTCCCATGAGCCTCTCAGCCAAGGATGCTCCCCCATACCACCACATTGAATCTAGGGAAGGGTCAGTCAAACTTTCTGGCTTGTGTCACCATCTTTCTTTGCTCCCGAGCGCCACTTACAGAGACTGACACCAAGATGGCCTCCTCCCCACCTTCAGCTCCTGGAACCCTGTGGCATGTCTGCTTTCTATGTCTTTGGTGTTGAGTTTCAGCCATGTGGTTTGGCCACACAGGAAGGTTCTTGGAGCATCTACAAAGAACAGAGACTCTGTTCTCCACAGTCTCTAAGCTGTCAGTGCCCAGAGATTCAGTTTCAGGTATTACATCTTTGTGCATATGATGAGTGTGTATGTGTGTACATGTATGGATTTGTATTCATGTGCATTTGTGTGTGTGTGCATGCAGGAACTCATCTGGCATGTGCACATAGGAGGTCAGAGGCCAGCCTCAGGTGTTAGCCTTTGTCTTTTCCCTTGTTTCTTTCTTTGGAGGTGGAGTGTGCTGGGTTAGCTGGCCCTTGAGCTTCTGGGTAGTCTCCTGTCTCAGCATCCCATGTCACTGTATGAGTACTGGAGTTGCAGACGGTCACTACAGTGGCTGCCCAGTATTAAATGGGTTCTGGGGGTTTGAACTGGGGTCCCCATTCCTGGGTGGGCCATCCCCACAAGCCTTGGCATCATTTTTACTATTGACCTTTTGATGATTCTTCCAGGTGAAACTGTCCTTGGGTTTTTTTAAAAGTATTTTATTTATTTTTATTTTATTTGTATGGGTGTTTTGCCTGCATGTATGTCTGTGTACCGCATACATGGCAGTGCTCTTAACCACTGAGCTATCTCTCCATCTCCAATCTTGGGATTTTTTTTTTGGAGATTGTTAATCTCTTTGAGACTCTGAGAGGTTAATAAGGTCTCTCTAAAGTGGCTTGACCTAGTGGAAATAATGTCAGTGCTCCCCAGACAGAAGTCCTTCTCTGATTTTCCATGTCCTGTTGCTTCTCTGGAAATGGTTACTCAGGTCACATGCAGAACAGATACCAGGTTCTGCTGTCTGTGGTTCAAACACTCCTTGGCTAATGATAATGTATCATGGGTGGCCCGCAGTTTGAGGGGCAGGGGGGTTATATGCCTCCTCTCCAGCCCTGGGTCTTGACCCATCTTAACACCCACTGACCATGTCCCAGCTGTACTAAAGACATACTTCCTCTGGCTCATGATGACACCTTTCAGGGAAGTGGCCATGGTGGGGTCTGTGACCACATGGTGGAGGAAGGTTCCATGGAGACAAACAGTGGGTACATCTGTTTCAAAGGCTCTGTGAATGCTGTCATTATATTTTCTATACTCTCAGAACCAACGGCAACAGTAACAGTAGCAATGATGGCCTTGACTTCTTCCTCCCTGGTGGTCCAAGGCCTTGGGTGTAATGTAGAACCACACCATTATGAAAGCAGCAGAATTGCAGAGCATGTGTCCTGTGCCATGCCCAAGGCAACCTGTCTGTGGTGGTGTTCCAGATCCAGCAATGACCCATTCAGAGAGTTCACCCTAACCTCAGAGTTCAGGAACCTTCTTACAGAGTGCTTAAACACAGGATAGAATCTTTGCCGGTCCTGCTAAGTGTGGCCATGGATGTGGGGGGATAAAGCAGGGTAGGCTAGGATGCCAGCCCAAGTGCGTAATGAAGGAGGCAGAGGAGACTCCACACAGAGAGGAGGAATGGTGGTGACCAGAGAGGAGGGGGCAGAGTGACAAGGCCACCAGCCAAGCCAAGCCAGTGGCCATCAGAAGCCAGAAGAGGGAAGGGGATGGATTTATTCCCAGACTTCCAGAGGAAGCCCAACCATGCTGGCACCTTGATTTTGATCCTAAAACATTAACGTCTGCATTAAGCACTTTTGCCTGCTGCTTCCACAAAATACCTGAACAACATAGTGACGCAACATAAGGAAAGGTTTATTTTGGCTCAGAGTTTGAGGGTGTGGCCCAGCTTGGTGGAAAGTCTCAGCAGCAGGAGGCAGCTGCTCATGCTGTGCACACAGCCAGGAAGCAGAGACTAGTGCTGGTGCCCAGATTCCGGTCTCCTTTTAGGCCATTCAAGACCCCAGCTTGGAGAATGGTGTCATCTACATTCAGGGTGGGTCTTTTCATCTCAGCTAACCCAGTCTAGAGAGGAGGCCCCCACAGATCTGCCCAGAGGCACACACTGTTCAGCCCTTTAAAACTTTTATTTTGAGGCAGGGTGTCACTAAGCTTCCAAAGCTGGATGCAAGCTTTTAGATTTCAGACTTTTAGATTCTAGAACTCTCAACAGCTAGATCCCTGTTGTAAATTGCGGAGTTTGTGGTAATTGTTATGACGGTCACAGGCCACTCACATTTTACACCCAGAAAAAAATGAGGCCCAGGAGTTAACCTCAGCAGTGAGGGGCAGGGTCAGCTGTGTCTTTGTATTTCCTCTCTCAGTTTTAGACATGTCTTCCCCAACACTGGTATTGGGTTTGAACTTTGGATTTTGAAGCAGAAGATTAAGAGATAAACTGCAATACAAATATATGCAAATGACCTCAGTGGATTGACTGTAAATAAGAGATCTAGATCAGGCCCTTATCTGTGAGCTGAGGGAGAAAGAAAGGAGCCCCTTAGAGAGGCAGAGAGGAGATGAACTAGGAAGAGTTTTCACTGCTTTCTAAATCAACAACAAAAGATGGCTGATTGATGAGCTCCTCACCCAGTAGAGTGGGGCCATCTGTGGGAAGCATCCAGAACAAAGCCAAGAGTTTGGCAATGGGACTGTTACTACCGTTGTCTCTATTCATTAGCTTGGGGTATGTTATGGTGGATCTAGGGATGGTAGATCTAATGGTGGAATCCTTAAAGCCACACCATGCTACAGATCTCATGTGGGAGATTTTGTTAAGGGAGGGGACGGGGTACAGAGGCCTCTGGGTGGAGGTGGATGGAAAAAGGGGAGAGCAGGGAGAGCAGGGGGCTTTTATAGGAGAACGTAACACATGTGCAGAAGGTGGGGACGAGACCTGTGGTGACAGGCAGCTGGTGATGATGTGTCTTCTCGCTGATCACTAACGTTACAGGGTTAGCTACACCACAGTAATGGATGCCAAAGGGTTTAGCACAATAAGAGTTTACTTACTGTGCAAACTCTATCCCCATGGCAATAGGCTGGCAGGCTCTCTCCACTGTCTGCACATCACAGCCTCCCCAGCTGAGGTAGCAAGAAGGAGAGAGGCTAGGGAATCTCATGGGACTTACTTTGCTTTGTATCATCTCTGTGTTGTTGCTATAACAAAATACCAGAAGCTTTACAAGGAAAAGAGGTTCTTTACCTTGTGTTTTTGGAGACTGAAAGCCCATAGAGCATGGGACTGGTGCTGGCTTCTGTAAGGGTCATGGTGAGGGCACAGTGACACACACACACACACACACACTGTGAGTGTCTGAGAGCACATGTCTGTGCATGAGGAATTATTACAGCAAGGAGTATCTAGATTTCCAAATAAAGCATCTTAATTACTTCTGGAACAGCTCTGCCAATGATCCAATGACTTCTTACTAGGTACTGCCTCTGAAAGGCACTGACACCTTTCACAGTGACACTCTGAGGACCAATCTTTCAGGACATAGACCCTTGATGGACTAGCCAGATTCAAACCATAGCTCCCGCTCACCTTTTTTGACAGATGCAGCCACATGCTCCCATTGGCTCTCTTGTGACCCTTCAGGTCAGAGGACCTCAGTGTTGGCCGCTGAACAATGAATCCCTCACCACAGACCAGCAGCTTCCAGCTGACCAATGGGCCTTCTCAGCAGTGAACTTGGCCTGTGATGGAAGCACTGGATCCGATTAGGTTGATCAGTTTTTGCCCACCCTTCCACAGCACAGGGCACCCAAGAATCATGCATTGAGATGTTGTTAGGCATCTCCACAGGCCACAGTTCTAGACACAATCAGCTTTATGGATACCATTGTGGGCTGAGTCACTTCTACTCAAGTGTTTGGAATTTGAAAATTATGTGGGTCAACTAGTTGACTATCATCTATCTATCTATCTATCTATCTATCTGTCTGTCTGTCTGTCTGTCTGTCTGTCTGTCTGTCTGCCTGCCTGTCTATCTATCTATCTATCTATCTATCTATCTATCTATCTATCTATCTATCATCTATCTATCTATCTATCTACTTAATCTATCAATCACCTTTCTGTTCTTCTAACCATCTTTCCATCCATCTATCAACTTATCATTCATCTACCGTCCATCAACCAACCCATCCATCCAATCCATCTTTCTTCATGTCCATCAATGAACATTTGCTGATCTTAATTATGGGCTGTAGTTCGTATACAGCTGTGGCAGTGAGGGACTGGGGAAACCCTGGCTAGAGGGCAGTCTGTGCAGGCGAGGTCACCACAGGCTAGAGCTGGCCAGTGGAGGGGAAGTGAAGAGGAGTTTGGGAAGAGGAAGCTCAAACAACAGAAGGCAGATTTTGAACATCAGGAACAGCTGCACCTAATCACAAGTGGGGTGGCTGTGAAAGGAAGAACTCAGATCAGTAGGTTAGCTGTAACTGGCAAAAAAAGACTCATGTCACTGTTAGGTGCCTCTGGTGGGGATAAAAGACTTGGGGAACAGGGCAGCAGGAAAGCAAGGTTAGAGCCAGTGTCACAGACGACCCCTGCAAACGAGGTCACAGTGGGTGATGGAGGTGACACCAGCAACTGAGGTCACAGTGGGTGATGGATTTGACACTAATGGCTTAGGTCACTGTGAATGTAGAGGTGACACCAGTAATAGAAGTCATAGTGGGTGTCCAGGGTGACCCCAGTGGCTAGGGTTTGAGTAGGGCTTGAGTCACACTGACAGTAACCCAGTGGTGGGATGGCTCCGCTGAGGGGTCAAACGTCCCAGGTGGGGTGGGCAAGGCAGAGGTGAGGGGCTGGCTGGATAAGGTGGAGCCAGGTGAGGCTGGGAGAGAGTGATGGTCTGCAAGTTCTGTGCTTCCTCTGGGCCAAGGCTCACAGTGGGTTTCAGGAAGAACTATTGAGACAAGTGTAACCCCCAACCCTGACGTCCAGGAGCCCAGTCTGCAGGGAGGCAGATGGGTGGGAGTTACACTGGCCATGCTTGGGGTCTGAGTGGAGCAGCAGGGTGTGGGGAGGGGGCTTTGGTGCAGGCTGTCCCGTGAAGGGCTGCATGGCTGCTGTGGTGTGGCCTCTGCAATGGGCACAGCAGCTGCTAACTGGGTCTGGGGTGAGCTGTGTTTACAGTCAGCTCTGCCACTCCCGGGTCCCCCAAGGAGCTTCTGAAAATGCAGCTGCCTGCACTTGGATTCTATAGGGATGAGGGGCAGGTTTCTGAGCACTGTGTATATATGTAATCACTGTGTCAGTGATTGCAATGCAGAATGAGGTTGAGAACCACCAGCCTGACGGAGGAAAAGCTCCAGGTGGGGTACCTGGCTCTCAAAGGCTCCCCACAACAACAAATGCTGCCTCACAGGAAGCAGGGAAGGCATGGTCAGAGCTACAGAGGTGAAGTCTAGAACTCCAAGCCTAGGACAGGATGGCTAGATATGCCCCTTGCTTGCCTAAGGGCGAGATCCTTGCCTGAGGCCTCTAGCTCTGGGGCACATCAAAGCCTTGCTTCTCTCCATGGCCACTTCCAGCTTCAGCCTTCAACAGGGAGGGGATGGGTGCATCTGGTGGCCAGTTAGTCTGAGAGGAAAGGAACCCTCCCATAGTGACAGCAGAGACCTTGAATGGCTGGCTGGGGACAGCTTGTGGCTATTTCCTCTGTCCTTAAGAAATCATCAAAACATGCGGTTTTTTTTCCTGCACAGATGCAGCCCCCGTCTGATGTTTTACTTGCCAGTGTAGTTGGATGTGGGTCTGTGGCCATTTCTAACTTATTCTGGGAGACTCACTGAGGTACCTTTCTGTGGGGTGAGCCTTATGCAGGGGAGGTGCTTTCCTGTAGTGTGACTCCCCTACAAGTGCCCCACCCCCTGCATCCCCTTGTCTCTCCTTGTCCACATGTCCTGCGGGAGCTCCACCATCTCTTGTCTGAGCACGCTTCTCCTCACATTCAATACAAAGAAGGCCTTGCCTTCCCCTGGGCCAGCGAGCAGGCAGGCCAGGAGGGTAGGCACTGTCCATAGAAGCCATTGGCATTTTGCTACTTGGGGGATGATGTGTTAAGCTCTGTGGGGCCAGGGACAGTGTCTTCATTCCAGCTCTCCCCACTGGCTGTGAGCAGCACATGCGAGGTTGAAATCTGTCCCTGGCTCCCGGAGCTGCCAGAATGGAAGCTCATTGCAGAGGCTGAGTCTTCCCCCTCTCTCCTATCTTTCCTTCTGCTTCTTTCTTTTTGCCACTCCAGTGTCTCGTCTTTTCAGTGGGTCCCTGCTGTTAAAGGCCTCAGTCCCAGCCATTTGTCTCTGGCTGTGGTTTAAGTCCCCATGGCCACTCATTCAGGCCCATGGCCAGTTGGCCAGTTCCTACTGTAAGGATTCAGAGACAGGCATGCGAATGTTTAAATGTGCATTGGAGGCTACTCTTGTGGCCTGTGTTCACTCATCTTGTCATTATTGGAGGGTTACAAGGGTGAGGCTAATGGAGACCTCAGGGTGGCCCCGTCAGTGTTAGGAAGGGCTCATGACCAGTACCCATGTGAGAGACCCCAGCCATCTGTGACTTCCAGGCAGTAAACCAGAGGGCTTTCCCTTCCCACCACCCCCTGGCTTATCTCCCTGTGTTGCACCTTGGTGTTTCTCTCCTTGTGCTGACCTTATACTAGGGTGCATTGCCTCTCCTGCCTCTCCCCTGTCTCACAGCCCATTGCAGTCTACAATCATAAAGAACTCATAATGCTCTGGGTGAGTGCACACCTGGGGTGCAGCCAGCTTACTACTGTGACCAGTGGTGGCTAAGTGTTGCTTGAGAGCCTGGTCCTCTGTGCAGCCACATCCTGAGTTCCTGGATGCTGTATGTGCAGTTCATTTTCAAGCCTGATCCTCTGACCTCGAAAGCTCAGTACTGTCTTGACAGGTGTGCAAGTAAGATTTCCCCTACTCACACTGCTCATGTAGGTCCATAAGGACAAAATCACAAAGAAAACCAAGGGCATAGACTCGAGCACCCTCACACCAAAGTTCTAGATGGCATTTGGTTCACAAACTCCATTTTCCTTCCTTCCTTCTTTCCTTCCTTCCTTCTCCTTCTTTTTTGATTTTTCAAGATGCTGTTTTTCTGTGTAGCCCTGACTGTCCTAGAACTCCCTTGGTAGACCAGACTGGCCTCAAATGAAATCTGTCTGCCTGTTTCCCAAGTGCTGGAATTAAAGGCATGAGCCACCACTACCAGGCTTTCCTTTCTTCCTTCCTTCCTTCCTTCCTTCCTTCTTTCTTTCCTTCTTTCTTTCTTTTTTGAGGGAAGTCGGGTCTCACTATATAGCCAGGGCTGATATGGAACTCACTCTGTAGTCCAGGCTGGCCTTGAATTTACAGAGATCCTTTTGCCCTGCCTCCTGAGTGCTAGATTAAAGGTCTGTGACATTGTGCTGTACCTTATTATCTGAGACAAGATCTCTCATTGAACCTGGAGCTCACACACTTATGACACATGCATGCACACGCACACGTACACACACACACACGCACACACACCAGAGGGAAGGTGGTGTATTATAAAAAAAAATTAAAAATTGCAAAGGAAAAGTGGACACCTTCCCCATGTTCAGACTTAAAGGCATCTCTCTAGATGTTCACATGTGTGTGAGCTTGCAGTTTATAAGGCATCTATCTTTCTGCCCTTTACATCCACCAACCCAGGCTTTGCCTCCTGAGGGACCTTTAGTTTCACAGCCAGGTTTTCTCCAGTAAGATTGGCTTGAGCACAGCCTGCTCTGGCAGAGCCCTGGGCTTAGGCTCCTACCTCCAGGGAAGTGGGATCCTTGTATCTGAGACCTTTTCCTTGGTAAATCTTTCTTGTCGTAGGAAATGACTGGAGTAGTCAGGGTTGAGCACCCATCTACTGGATGCTGAGCCTGAGACCCTGAGAAGAAAGGTGGCCTGACTACTCTGGGCTCAGTCTTCCCAGTGGGATCACATCTTAAGCAGTGGTCTCCTGGATCATTTGTCTCCCTCATGCCACCAGCAGGAATTCTTTGAGAGTGATTCTGAGAGAGTTTGTTTGCTTCTGTGTCTGAATGACAACAGTTATTCTGCAAAAGAGTAAAACTGAAAAAAGTGTTTTAAAGAGCTGCACGGTGTTTCCTAAAATACCCAAGGACAGTTTGTGGGAATGTTCCCAGCACTGTTATGAAAGGATCCAAGGCAAGAGTTTTCAGGGTCACATGAAAAACCAAACCTGACCCCTGGGTGTGTGCCCTGTCCACTCTGGGGTGTCACAACACAAGGCTCTGCATGCCATCCTGGGGGCAGCCTGGGGACCCGCCAGCAGGAAACCCAGGGCCTTGTTCTTAGTGCATACTTGCTGATGTTCCCCCCCCCCCACACACAATCCCTTCCCCAGCCTCTTCCCTAGAGCTGATTCCTGTAGGAAAGTTTGCACTTGAATTAGGAAGGAGAAGCAATGCCCACTCACCACTTCCCCAGTTGCCACTGCTCATTCACTGTGAGGAATGATGAAGGCTACGTAAAAAGAGGCACAGTCACAATGCGTTGCTCAGCAGGACATGGGGTCCCACTGGAGCTGGTCCCTGGGTTGGAGTCTCTCTTGGCCTACTGGAGTGTGTTTTAGAGACTCATGTCCCACTCCTTTGCTGGCACAAATCTACAAACCCCTCTGCAGAGCCTGCATCCCTGCCGAGACTCACTTGCTGTACACTCTCAGGGTCCCTTTTCTTGCACTCTTAGAAAAGTTGAGGTGTGGATTCAGATCCCTAATCTCCTTGGGAGATGAGAAGAGTGTGTCTGTTAAATGTTCAGCCACCTTCAGCCTGGCTCCGTTTGGGGCTCAGAATCCAAGGCCTGTGGCTGGGCAGATGGCTCAGCTTGCCAAATGCTTACCGTGTGAGCATGAAGACCTGTGTTTACTCTACAGACTCCTAAGTTGCGTGTGAGGAAGCATACTTATACTCCCAGCTCTGGAAAGGCAGAGACAGGGGGATTCCTGGGGTTTGATGGTCTAATTGGCCAGTTTCAGGTTCAGTAAGAGACTGTCTTTCTGAAGCAACTGAAGAGCATGTTTGAGGTTAACCTGTGTTCCCTATGTGTACATGAATTACCTAAATCAAAAGACATGCTTCTTCCAGAACATATACAGTCATGCACAGATCACCCTGCTGGCCCAATGTCCTGTCCTGTCAGGGACAAAACTGCACAGGACATTGAGACACCACCTGGTTTCTTTTCTTGTCTTGTCTTTCCTCCTCCTCCTCCTCCTCCTTCATTTTCTTCTTCTTTTTTTCTTTCGGGACAAAGTTTTTTGGTGTAGCCCTGGCTGTCCTGGAACTCACTCTGTAGACTAGGCTGGCCCCGAATTCAGAGATCTGCCTGCCACTGCCTCCTGAGTGTGGGGATTAAAGGTGTGCGCCACCACTGCCCCCTCTGGCTACCTGGTTGCTAAGGAAACAGATGTACTTGGTGGAGGCTAGAGCACCAGGTCATGTGTCAGCTGTCTGCCCTGGCCGCCTGGGCTGCCTCTCTGAATCTTTATGAGATTGGAATCTTGCCCTTTCGTGTTCATAGGATCAATGCCAACAGTAGGGTGAGAGATGACCCCAACTTCTAGGTGCATACTGCCCCGTGATACGCTTGCTTGTGCCTCAAATGGGTTTGGGGAACCAAAGCTGGGTCCTCTGCAAGAGTAGTAACACCTGACTGTTTCTCCAGCCCCTTACGAATGAAATTTCATGTTACTGAATTTCAAGTGACATTAAGTTCTGTGTGGCCACCCACTTAGAGTTCACAGTTTCGTGCAGTATCTTCTGATAGATTTTAATATGGAGCAATGAGCCAATGGCCAACCGAGCTCAAGCATGTCACATTCAGACTTCTTTGCATTGATCAGTGTAGGTGTCTGTAAGCTAGGGGATGGGCAAAAGTCAGCTGGAAAGAACTGGGAAGATGGCACAGTTGGCACCAAAGCCTTTGGGTGAAAAGACCTTGTTGTGTGGGAGGAGCTGGAAGGCTTTGGGATAGAGCGATGGTGCCATGAGGTGAGGTGACTCACTCCACTCATGCTCACTCTTCACCAGGAGGACCCACTGTGCACATCGTAGACATTGAAATCTTTCAATGACATGCTGGAAACATGGCTTCCTCTGAAGGCCCATGAAGGATTGTCAGGTTATATGTCAAGTTAGATATCCAAGGATAATGGCTAAAGCCACAGGCAGAAACTTCACTGTAGTGGAAGAAACCTTCCCATGTTTATATGCAGCAGACTCACACGTGCAGCATCTGCTATGTGTCTGGGAAGCAGTATGACTACACATACATTCAGTACTCCTAATACATCCCAGAAGGATGGATATGTGATAGCCTTATCATCATCACCACCACCATCATGACCACCACCACCATTAGCAGCACCATCACCACCATTATCACCACCATTATCACTACCATCAGCACCACCACCACCACTATCATCATCATCACTGCCATTGTTATCATCACCATCCTCCTCCCATCTCACTATTACCACCACAACCACCACCATCACTATCACTATTAAAATTACATCACCACCACCATCATCATTGTCACCGTTATTACCAGCAGGATCTTCATCGTCACCATCACTACCACCATCACCATCATTATTGTCACCTCTGTCACCACCACTCAAACTTTAGAGGAGAGGAGATGTTGGAGAGGACCAGTGGTTTCCTGAGGTTAGTGTAGTGAGCAGAACAATGCTTCTCCAATCCCCCAAGATGTCCCTACTCAAAGATGCCTTCCGTAAAAGAGGACTTTACAGATGTGTTTTAAGTGCAGACCTTGGAGGGGAGACTGTCCTGGATCGTCCCCATGGTCCGTGATATTACAGATGCCTCGAATGAAAGCAGGCAGGCCAGAGTCAGAGAAGGGGACAGGAAGAGAGAAGCAGAGCCAGAGAAAGACCAAAGGATGCCTTGCTGACAGATGCCCTGCTGTGGGTGTGGAAGGTGGAGGCAGGGAGTGCAGTCTACAGAAACCAGGGCAATGGCCCTGCTCTCGGGTTCTGGAGACAACTAAGTCTGCCCGCCGTTGGATCTGAGATGAGTGAGACCCGAGTGGGATTTCTGAGCCCTAGAACTATGGGAGGACACGTGTGTGTCCTCTCCAAAGGGCAGTGCTGTGCCTGCAGTAGGAGCTCAATGCATTTAGGAGAATGGAGAAGACAGAGTTCTAGTGTGAACCCCCTTACTCCATCCACTTCATACCTGGCCTCACTGCTGAGCAGGGATGGATTCACTGTGAGACTGTAGTCAGCTTGTGCTTCCCGAGGGGTAAGCCATGTCCAGGCTAAGCCCCCAAGCCTTTGGCCCACCCTTTGCAGAGCCATTCCAAAGCCACTGCTCAAATTGGAGATGGCTGTGTGGGGCCTGTAGCTCTGGGATTTTGAGTTTGGAAGTGAGAGGTTTTGAGAAGGAGGTGGTCTGGTTACCACATGAGCAGATGAAACCATCACACAGATCTCCCTGTGTGGCTTAGATTGGGTGACGAACAGACTGTCCCATGTGTCTAGCAGTGGGGACACTTGCTCACAGGTACAAGGTCTTTGTCTCATCAGCTGGTCAGGTTGATACTTCACGAATTAAAGATGGAAGCGACAGACAAAGAAGGCAGGGCACTGGCATGGACTGACACAGACCTGCAGGAAGGCCTCATCTAAACAAGGGGCCTGGGCACTGATGTGAGCCCTGATGGTGAGTTGGTACCACTGGCTGACTGCATCAGTGTCTCCTGTGACCTTGCATGGCCCTCCAAGGAGCTGGGAACACTGGAGATCAGAACCCACCCACAAAGGACGAATCTGAGGGAGAGGAAGTGGGCTGAAGGCAACTTCTCTAAAATATTAAAAGCCTGTGGCTGCCAGAGGCCGGCGGCGAGGCCTGGGCTCCAGCAGTAGGTCCTGACCGTTGAGCCCCCGGCATAGCCCTGAAATTGAGCAATAGGAATCTGCCCTGGTGTTGTCCTCACTGCCTGGCCTGCTGTGCTTGGCACATGTGGAGAGTGGCTGTGTGGTGCAGGGAGGCACATGTGGCCATGTGTTGGGAGGGATGGGGGTGGTAGGAGATTAACGGTCGTTACGGGTTCTTACTGCACTTTGGGCTCTATTCTAAGCACCAGACAGTGTGGGAGCCTCCATCCTGTGAGTTCATTCTTTCTCGCTGTTCAGAGGCAGAGCCCGAAGTTGAGAGAGGCCGAGTCCATTGCCTGAGGTCATGCAGCACCTGAGGAAGATGGAAGATGCAGACAGAGCCTCAGGGGACCAAGGGCAGCACTGCCAGCAGAGAGCCCATGTTCCTCTCCACCTGTGATTCTCTCTCCTGCCTTTGGCCTGTTGGGGCTTCTGACCCCTTTGGTCACTCTCCTCCCTAGGCGATGAGGGGTTTCAGCCGCTGGAGTGAGTGATGAAGGTGAGGAGATGGAGTCAGGATGTGAGGCTTCTAACACGGCTAAGAGTAGTTCACCAGGAGGAGCCATCACACACTGTCCATAGTCCTGTCTGTCCCCTGCTGCTGTACTCTGGATAGGCAGTGCTCAGGGTGGCTGCCCCACTGAGGACCTCACAAGCCAAGCCCCCTGAACCTCTGAAAGGACAAGGTGTGTGTGTCCTGTGCCCCTGCAGGAGGTGGCTTAGCAGTAGCTCAGAGATGGTTTTCTGTGGCTCCTGCTTTGGCTTCCTAATCTGGAGGTTGAAGCTGCACTGGGATGCAGGCTGTGGGGTGGGAATGATGCCTGTCCCCGCCACAGCTTCTCTCCCTCCTGAAGCTGGCCAGCCATGGTCACATGTATGCTGAGTGAATGTCACATGTGACCTTGGTTCTGGATGGATGAGGGCAGATCACGCGTGGTGCTTGGATTTACAGGTCTGTTCTGGGTTCACCTCCCAGTTCACTCATGGCTACTTTTCAGCTCCGGGGACTCCGGTGACTTAGTTTCCTCACTGTACCATGGTTGTAGCATGACACTCTTGTTCTTTTCCTTACTAGGGACACAGGGGCAATCCCTGTACTCATGGATGTAGCATGACATTCTTAGGTCTTCGAAGGTCCGGATAGCTGTAATGATCACGCACACAAGCAGACTACACAGAGCATTGAATTCTATCTCAGCCAGGAGCCAATGTCACAATCATTTCAGGAAACTGAGGCTCCCACATTCAGACTTAAGGCTGGATGGCCTGTGACCAGTGGCCCGTGGCCTTTGTTCTATTTCTCTGGAGAAGTGAGGGACTGGTTTTCCCAGTATCCTCTGCAGAGGTCAAGTGCAGACTATTCCCACAAACACATTGCCTTCTGGAGAGGTAGCATGGTGCATCACCATATCCTAACCCATTGCTGTGATATCCCTCGCTGGGTATCTGGTCCATAGCGAACCAACCTAATGCAGGGGGCAGCCCACCACACAAGCCCTCAGGAGGCAGCTGGCCTGAAGCTTGGAGCCTGGGCTGCAGACTCAAATCCCATCTCTGCTCCTCATTGCCTCAGGACCCTGCCTCAGTTTCCCTACTTGTACAGGCCTCTTGAGAGAGTGAACGAGTGCTTACACTTGGCAGATGACCTGCCTTAATCAGCACATGGTATTACTGCTATCCTAGTCACAGATGGGGAAGCTGAGGCCTGGAGAAAGCAAGTGAATGTCATGGTGGCACAAAGGGGACAGCTCTGACCCCCTCTCCAGAAAAGCTGCTCTTCATAGCACATGAATGGTGGGGCCGACACAGTCTGGGCTCTTCACATGAATGACTCCTGTTCCCTCTGTTCATTCATTTCACAGTGACCCCAGCCTCACTGGATAGAGGTAGCTCACACAGCCCGTGTGGCTCTCGAGCAAAGGCATGGGAGTCTGTGAATGCCAGGGGGGCTGGACACATTAGGTGCCTTCGCTTACCCAGATCTCACCTCTGGCTAAGCCCCTTCTAGGGTCCTGGGCCTGCAGAGAATGAACCCCAGTTGTGTGGCCCTGGGAAGAGGGCTGAACCTCCCTGATCCATTCCCTCTGCCTGGACAGAAGACCAGGACTTTGAGGTCTTCACGTACCCTCAGATCCATCCTATTTTTACTTTGAAATGCAGGATTTTTTTTTAAAGAAAAGTTTCTCTTGAGTTCACACCCAGGAAAAGCACCTAACACAAGTGTTGCTTTGTGATATGGATGGCTCACGTGGATCATTCTTTTATTTGACTCATGACTTTGAGAAAAATATTTGTTCACCTCTGAGGATAAAAATTCAAATGTAACACAGGACGAATTTGGAGGGAAAACAAAACAAAACAATTAAGGCCAGCAGTCTGTCACAAGAGTGTGTGGATGCTCTCTTGTTCTCTGGGGACACCTCCAGCTTCCATTTTCAAGGGGCTATAAAGCCCTGAGGTTCTGTCCTCTCCAAAGTTATCTTGGAGGATAATGGAGAAAACTTCCATTTTCTAGAACTGTCTCCCATATCTGGGTGCCTAGCTATCCTAAAGGTGGTTGGGTGGGTGAGTGGGATGACCCTGTACCCCTATTTTGTTTCTTGTTCTAGAAGCAGGACCTCACACACTTGGCTGTCTGGGTGACCTGGGGGAGCTCCTGAGCTTTGGGGTCCCCCTTCCTCCTTTGTGGAGTGGAGGTTCCTCTGGTGGGAGAGGAGGCACCATGCCCGGCCTTGTTACTGTGGCCCTGGCCATGCCCCAGTGTTAACTGGGTGAGAGACCATGGTAGGAGAGACCATGAAGGCTGTGGGGACAGGAAAGAGGTAGTGCCTTTTCCAAGTCAGTGCTGCTGGCTTGCTATTTAAAACTGAAAAGCAATAGAAAAACAAGAACACCGAGAGACACCCGAGAAATGGAGCTTGCGTTTGTTGTGTGACCACTGTGCGCTGGGTCTCGGTGACTGTGGGTGAGAATGGGTTGATCGTATCACATAAGTCTCTGGCTTCTGATCGTCAGTCTGCTGGCTGACATGCCCTTGGGCACGGATGTGCTCATCAACTGTTGAGTGACAGATGATCAGATAAGATCGTTGTGGTGGTGGGAAGGGAAGGAAAGAAGGGCCTCACCTCTGACCTCTACTCTCGGGGTTGTCCTCCAGGCCCAGCTTGCTCATAATCAGTGCTTATCATACTGGATAAATGGATGGCTAACTGGGGCGGCTGACCTTGGCCTCTGTGGCAAGCCCTTGCCCGACTTTCCTTTTCCTTTTCATTTTCTTTCTGATCCTGGCAGTGTGTTTCAAAGTCCAGATGTTAATTGGGGCGAAGCAATAAAGATGGCGTGAGTCCCTGACAGATGCTTGGTGGAGGCGCCGTCTGGGAGCCAGAGCATGATCTTATCCATGTCTCCAGTTGTCCTTTCTTGGAGCTGAACATTTGGAAGTACAAAGGATGCTGGGTGGATGGAGACCTCTTTCCTGCCTAGCTAATTCCTGGCCAGAGCAGACCCCTCCCTGCAACTCTCACCATTACCAATAGCTTGTCTGGGGGCTCATGTTGATCCCAGGTGTGTCCCTCACTGCCTCAGGAGCTCCTCTGGCTAGCTGTGGCCTGGCGGATGACATGGGCACCAGTGCCCCCTGCTGGCCCTTCTGACTCTGTTCTCGGCCTTCCCCAGCCTCCTGGCTGTCTCTTAGCCTAGGGCAGGATGTGCAGCCTCTGGGGACTGTGGAGGAACTACAGGGGCCAAGTTGCTCAAGAACAAAGAAAAGACCCCACAGTTACGTTCCTGAGTATCTGTCCCCAGGAAATTCTCACGCGGGCCACTGGGACTTGTGAAGTGGGCCGTCAGCAAGGGGGCCTGCGCTGAGTACACCTTACTCACACAGCAGGGCAGTGATGCCACAGGCAGGCGAACACAGGAGGTAAAACGTGAAAGGCAGAGAGAACCACCCAACCCAGCTCCCAGTGTTCCTCCTGCTCCCTGGGGAGATAGCACAGCGCCCAGGCAAGCGCCAGCGGGCTGTGATGAAACTGTTCATACTGTGTTTTTTCTTTTAATCCTCAGAAATGCAACTTCATGTCACCTGTGTGACACACCATTGCATTATGGAAGAGAGGAGTGAAGGACTCTCACCAGTGTATAACGTGGATTCCCACGGAGAGAGCTCGGTGGAAGACACCATGGCTGTGAGACATGGGTGGATGGCTTGGGAGGGTGCGGTTTGGTGGTCTGAGGTGGCAACAGAAAGGGGTTCTCAGGGCTCCTGGCTAATGCCACCTATCCCTCTGGCTCCCCATTGGTGCAGAGGGCACTGTTGCTGAGCCGTGCTTAGAATCTCTGTTTTTGTTTTGTTTCACTTTGTCTCTGGTCCCCACGGCATGCTTCAGTACAAACCACAGAGAGCCACAGGTTAGGGACACAGCACACAAGTGGCGTCATGAGGCAGGGAGGGGACAGAAATGCCCCAGGGACCTTCTTTCTACCCCATGGTGAGGTGCAGCCCCCCACCCTGCAGGCTGACTCCCTCTCAGTCACCCTGTGCCCAGGCTGCCTGTCACCCACCCAGGCTGGCAGGAAAGTCCCTGCCAGTTTCTTTTTCTTGCCACTGAGGGAGGCAACAGGTGTGTGTCCCTGAAACCCACGGCTGAGTTCATTTTACACAGCAAGCGAGAGAAATGAAACGCTGGCTGGGGGGTGGGGGTGTCACTGGGCACAGTGAGAAGAAACCTGGCCTGACCACTGGACCGACACCATCGGGTTGGGGAGGCGGAGAGAGGGACTGGTTCTGTTGGTGGCTGTCACTAAACAGGCTCTTCTCTGTATCTCTATTTCCCTATTCTAAGGTGAGGGGGTGAACAGAACCATGCTGTAAGTCCCTCCCAGAGTATACTTGTCCGACATCTGCCTCCCATTTGTCTCCTTCCCTTTTCCTTCTCATTTTATGTCCAGCTGCAGATGACATTAATAGAGGAGTGTGGTGTTGAGTTTGGGCTTTTTGTAACAACAAGATAAACAGCAGCTTAAAGTGCCCAGTGGCTTAATGAGATATCCATGGGCTTCTCATCCCAGCAGAGGTGGTTCAGGGCTAGAGGTCAGTGATGGGGGGCTTAGAGCTCCCAGCATCCTTTGTGCCTTCTCCTTCGGCAGCATTGTCACATCCTAGTTATCTGGGGTGGTACCTCAGTCACTCCTGCCCCTAGCCTGCTTGGGTACCATAGTCTGGACCGTGTCCTCGGTGACTGTCTATTTCTCTCACCTCTGTCTTACTTGCAAAGTTTGTGTTGATACCTTTCCACTGCTCAGTCATCCACAGATTCCAAGTGAGACAGACCTTGGTTCCTCATGGCCCCCAAGGCTTTGAGGACAGAGCCTTGGCTCAGACCCGGGCTGCTGGCAGAGTGATGTTTCTTTGTGGTATGCGTGACATTCACTATCACCTTGCCCTGTGCATATCTTTCCCTTCTTCTTTACTTTCCAGCCCTGAGAGTGCTTGCTTTCTGAGATTGCCAGCTTCCGCTGGTTGGTGACTGTGTTTCTGGAATGTTCTCCAGTGAAACAGGGCATTCACTGAGCCCAAGGCTGCCTCTGCACTCATTACAGCCGAGTGGTACAGTTGACCAGTCTGCCTGGCATGAGTGCCCTCCTATTGGCCAACTTCCTTGTGGCCAAGTGAGCCTCCTTTTCAGAGTCCACCATCCCAGCATGCTTCATGCCTCCCCATCTGCCCTTGGCCACTTCCTCTGCTTCTCTCCATGTCTGAGGCCTACAGACGTTGCCAAGGCCAGCCAAGACCATCTATGTGAGGCCTTCCATGGGTGCAGCTGGCATCGAGACAGGAACTCTTGTGAGGGTAGTTGTGTGTGGTACCACATCCACCTCTAGAAATGGAGCCACGTGGCTGGATGTGGTGGCACACATCCCTAGCAATTGAAAGTCAGAGTGTGATGGGCATTTTTGTAGCCAACTTCACTACATCTGGGAATTGTCTAAAGTTAAAAAATGGAGGGGCATAGACTTGGTTACCTATCAATGGGACAATTTGCCCTAGGGGTGCTCCCATGTAGGCCCTCAGTGCAAGAGGAACCTTTTAGCTCTTATACGACTGTTGAACTGAGAGGGGCTGATATGTAGGTACACTCCACATCAGAGGAGTAGGATGGGTGGGAGGGTGGAACTGGGAGGGGTGGAAAGAGGGTCCTATGATGGAGATGTAACTTGATGTAATAAATAAGCATTTAAAAAAATGGAGGGAACACCAGTGAGGGATTTTTTTTTCTTGGTTAATCGGAAGAAGGAAGATCCACTTCTAATCCAGATCTTGAGGTGGGAAGGCATATGCCTTTAATCTGGATCTTGAGATGGGAAGACACACCTTTAATACCTTCTGGTGCCAGCCTATGTAAGGACAAAGAAAGGAGCTTTTGTTCCTCACCTGCTTGCTCTCACCTTGCTAACAAATCTGCAGTGAGAATTCTGGTTTCTTAAAAAGCTAGTTTTGTTATGCAAATATGTTTTTGTTTTAATCCCAGGTGGAGGATAAGAGACTGCTTCACAGCAGGTGGCTATGATTTGCCCCATGAATTCACAGGGGCGTGATCTTTGCCAGTCGCAGACAGTATAATTTTGGGGGACACTGGAGAGGGGTAAGTGGGAGAGTCCCCGAGAGGGTTTGGGGTGGTGGCTGTCCCCACTGCTGCTGTGTCTGCTGTTGCTTTTGTTATTGCTAGATTGCTGGTTTTCTGGTTTACTAAATTGCTGGAGATTCTGACAATGAAGATTGGGCTCACCTCAAGGAACTCCACGTCCCTAATTAACAGGAGGTAGTCTAAAGAATTCTGTGCCTGCTTTCCCCTCTAATCTTTCCTGCCTACCTAGTGTTGGGGGATTGGAAGTGATTAGGGCAGAATAAGGTTTGAAAGGGATGTAGAGGTATATGAACCCAATAAAATAGATTTTAAAAGTATGGCAACACAAGTCCCTTCCTTCAGTTGCATTAGAGCCTACTTCTCTGGAATTCTTATGTGTACACATGAGACCAGCTGAGACATCCACCTTCATGGACTGAACGAGCCACTAAGCAGCCCTCTCTGCTCCCCGACACTCTACCCCACCCCCAGAAACAATGGCCTCTGCTTCAGGCCCTGCCTCAGTTCCTGCCTCACCAGAGTTTGTCCTGACTTCCTTTGTTGATAATCAGTGATGTGGAAGCATAAACTGAATAAATGCTTTACTCCCCAAGTTGCTTTGGTCATGGTGTTTCATCACAGCAATAGTGACCCTAACTGAGACACTGATGTAGGAGGATGCCTAGTTTGTAGCCAGTATAGGCTATACCACTCTTTGTTCTAGCTGCCCTCCTTTGATTCCTTTGACAAATTTTAAGTCATTGTACGTCATGCACACTGTGCGCTAGCAATTCTACTTCATGAAAGGGAGCGCTTGTGCCCCCCACAAGATCCACACACAAAGGTTCACATCCACTTGCCTAGCAGTAGTCACCAAACACCAGAAACAACACATGTCCATCGACCCGTGTGCTACAGTATGAGGGAATACTACACAGCCAGGAAAGAGCAACAGCAGCTAAACTTGTGAGCTCTGCCAGATCACACAAGGCTGTCTGGATGTCTGTTCAGATGTTCCATGAGGCAGATGCCAGGCAGGATATGCGGCATGCAGAACATGCTAGGGAAGCTGACCTCTTGTCACATGTCCGACCAATGGACATGCTGATTCCTACATGAAGTAAGAGACTGTGTTTTCCTCTCAGGGAACTACCTTGTGTAGAAGCTGAGTACCTGAAGCTGGCTTCCTGAGTGAACACAACATTGACAAAGTGCCTTGACAGGGGTGCTCTGTGCAGGAATGCACACCGTTATGTAATCTGTACTGAGAAGATGGAGCCATCCCTGTTCATAGATAACAGAGGTGACTATGCATGGCTTTCTCCATAACCATCACCACCATCATTATCTTCACCATCACCACCATCATCACCATCACCCCCATCATCACCATCACCACCATCATCACCATCACCCCC
>CAJQZJ010004953.1:2742116-2756924 GCA_907164525.1 Lophiomys imhausi | reverse complement strand
TTCTTCTTCTTCTTCTTCTTCTTCTTCTTCTTCTTCTTCTTCTTCTTTTTCTTCTTCTTCCTCCTCCTCCTCTTCTTCTTCTTCGTGATTGTATGGGATAAATTTATTACTGTCTGTTTTTAAAAGCTTTCAGCAATAAGTCTGCTGCTAGTCCTGGGGAGAGGGCCCCACTGAGAACCTTTGTCTCTATCACAGGAATCTGTTCTCGGATGCTGGGATGGGTCTTGAAGTGCTCTAGGATGTTTTCCTGAATGAGACTCCACATCCAGACTTTCTGCTGCTTCTGTCTCTTGGAGGTCAGCTCCCCGCTGGTCAGAATTAGGTGCTGGAACTCTCTCATTGTGTCCCACAACTCACTGATACCCTCTCCACTTCTGGCAGAAATTCGAATTACCTTTGGTCTCCAGACTTCTGAGCATCTACGGAGCAACTTCAGCGCACTCACATACTCTGCTTGGATCCTGCAGGCTGGCACAACCAAGTCTCCATCAGATTTCGTTATAACTACCAGATCTGCCATCTCAATTATACCCCTTTTGATGCCCTGCAGTTCATCCCCTCCTGCTGGTGGCAGCAATAAAACAAACATATCAACCATGCCAGCAACAGCAAACTTTGACTGCCCCACACCTACAGCTTCAGTAAGAATGATGTCATAGCCCCCCTGCTTCACACAGCAGAATAGTTTCATTTGTGGTCCTTGTCACACCTCCTAAAGTCCCACTGGTAGGAGATGGCCTGATGTATGCATTCATATCTCTTGATAACTCAATCATCTGGGTTTTATCACCTAAGAGGGATCCGCCACTGGTGCAAGAAGATGGGTCCCTCTCTCAGTCAGCAGTTTCCCAAAATATTCTATAAAGGTTGATTTCCCTGCACCAGGGGGTCCAGACAATCCTACTCGAAATGTGGGGGGCTTTCCTTGGTTCTGCCGCTCCTGGTCCTGCTGGTAGACCAAGTATTTCTGGAGGAGCACCTGGGCCAGCTCCTTCTTCCTTCTGTGAGTTGATTCCACAAGAGTTATGTCCTCCGCTAGGCAAGCTCTGTGCCCTTGGACTAAACTGGTATAAAGTTCATCCACAAATCTTTGCTCTTTGTCAGAAAGTCCTTCTATGTGGTCCTTAAAGGTTGTCTGGATACACAATGTTTTTCTTAAGCCGGGGGACAGCAACACCCACTTAGTCCAATGGTGTCCAAAAGAGCACTTGGGGTTCCTGAAGCAGGACGACTTGAGTGAGGGACGGAGCAGAGCCGGTGGGGGGGGGGGCACTGTTGACAGGCTGTTTAGTAAATGCCTGGATACGTTTCACTTACTGTGATTTATGAACTCCCCCTGCGAGGCTGCTCAGCATCACCTATGCCCACCTTCTTTAATCAGCTTCGGTTTGTGCCTGTGGGCCTTTTTGTTGTTGCTTTGTTTTGTTTTCATCGATATGGAGTATTTCACAGCAAGGTGGATCCCGATTTATTTATCCATTTTATTGTGGGTGGATGTTTGGATGGGGCAGCAGGAACTCTCAAGCCTTTGCCGTTTGCTGAGCGCACCTCCCTCCCATGGTCAGGAACCGACCTAGCTGTAGAACTTCTGGCTCCCAAATGGTTAACTCTGCTCAGCTCTGCAACATTCTTGCAGACTGTCATCCTCCAAAGTTGCTTCTGAACTCCTGCCACCATGCTGCCTGAAGCCCTGCCACCCAGACTGGCCCCACACAGCTTTGAAAGAACAGCATTCTTGGCAGCTTCTAAAGCCTCAGACCCGTGGCAACATCAACTGTGTTTTCAGGGGATGAAAGACGCTTGTGGGAGACAGCCCTGGGTCAGTGATGAGTCCATCCTCCCAGCTGGGCCTTGGCCTCAGCACTGCTCTCCTACACACATCTAGTTCTTAGTCCTTAAATTAAGAGAAACCTGTATCTGTCACACGGCACAGTGTGGCTGTCTCCCCCATCATGGGTGCTCTTCACAGTGGATGTTGACTTCCTTTGGCCTGTAGGCTCAGTACTGCATCCTCCATCTGTCCAATAAGGAGGGTCATAGGAGAGGACACAGAATCTGCCCTGAAGTATCACCTGTTACGAGTCCATCACTGAACGCTGCCAAGGCTGTGAGGAAAATCAGCCGCTGACATCAGCCCATAGCAGCTGATGGTGTGAGGGTCATAGAGACTGCAGGGGCCAAGGCCAGACCATCTACCTATCCAGGAGGTAGTTTGGGCCTCCTGGGTCTCAGGGTGTGGTGAAGAGTCAGGAATAGAAGGTGCCGTCTGCTCTCACAGCTCAGCAGGAGAAGCTAGCTGCTTGTGGATAATTTCAGAACTTTTCTGATGGCAGCTGCACTCACATTTGTCAAGCTCAGTTCTGTGTTGCTGGGCACCTCGGGCAATACTATGGAGGATGCTATGGGGGAAAGCCCCTCAATCAGATATGTGTCATGGGACCTGCCAGGCTTCTTAGGGCCAGGTAGATGGGACATGAACATATCCTGCAGTGTGATAAGAGGGGACCATGAAGCTACCCAGGGTCTGGATTCATCATCCCTGGGTTCATCTGCACCACAACTCCAACACATTGAACTCAATTTCTTTGTCAAGCCAGGAGTTGACAGTGGCTTCCTTGGAAAGAGGTTCACACAGCTGGCATCCAGGCCTGATTACCTAAGGCGAAGGATTCAGATTCACCTGTTGGGAAGGCTGCCATGTTCACTGATGCCTTCCTCCTTTGTCCATAACCAGTGAGTTACTGAATTATACTATGCGCTTAGCAGCCTGGCTGAACTACATTTCCCAGTCTCCCTTGCAGCAAAATGTAACCCTGCATTACTGCTAACTGCTTTTGAAAACAGCTGATAGTTGGGGCACACCCCTCTCTCTCTTCCCCCTTTAGACTGTCATCCTACCTCAAGTAGGGTAATGGTGACAATGTTACAGGGATGGGGGAGCCTCAAGATGGCAGGAGCATGGGTCCCTGAGTCCAGCGTAGAGGATGACCCCACTGACTCAGGACACTTGTTGTTGGAGCCCCTGAGTTATTGGGCTCTTTGTTACAGCAGCAACCCCTTGTTCTAGTCAGATATTAAGTTGCTCACTTTACAGCCAGAGACAGGGAGGTTCAGAGAGAACGGTGTATTCTCCGAGCTTGTCAGCCGTCACAACAGTTAGACGTCAGGCCTGACTTGAGTTCCAGAATCTGACTCATAATCAGGGGATTGAGGCCAGGATGGCCAAGGGATGTGTTTAGAACAGAAGAGAGCCTAACCTCTTATGTGGTGAGGAAAGAGCAGGGTTCAGTGTGACAGTGTGGAAGTTGGTCTCTGTCCCCTGCTATGTCCCCAGGTCCTACAGCTGCTGCACGGATGTTTGAGCTTCATGATTGTGCTGTGTTCGCTCTCAGTATCCATTTGTCTTTCCCATCTCCTCCCAACGCATCCTCCCAAACACTGATGGTCAGTGTCCTTCCCAACACAAGGTTCCGTGCAGCCTGGCATCTCAAGAGTGGTGTCTTCCACACAGCCAGGTTGGCTACAAGGCCCTCAAGGAAGACGTGTTCCTGATGAGGGCGGGCATCACAGCTGACCAATGCAGCTACTGTGTCGCAGAGAGCCCCAGGAGCATGGGTTTTAATCATGACTGTGGCTTTCTCTAACTGTGTGTTGCTGTACTGGGGAACTCAGCCTCCCTGTGCCTCAGTTTCTCCTGCACAAAGGCAGTCATGGTAGAACTGATCTCCTGGGTAGTTGTTAAGGCCTTGGAAAGGCAATGCTGCAGTGGCTTGGTCAGGGCCAAGGCTCTCACCTGTAGCTGCCCTGTTCCTTCCTCTCTGGAGACCAGCGAGGCTTTGAACAGGAAGCCTGGCCTGTCACTGGCTCTAGTAAAGTAGGGCATCTGAGTGGGTAGGACATAGTTCCAGCAGATGCTCTGGGGTTCCTGGAGGCCTTTCTCAGTGCCCCTGGCCATGCAGTGGGTGAGCTCCTGGCAGAAGGGTCAAGACACTGTTGTGTTCTCTCTCTCCACCCCCAGGGAGCTGCTGGCATTGTGAGGAATGTCTCCCCAGGGCAGGCTAGAATGCAGAGGGATCCCTGCAGCCACCATAAATCCCTCTTTACCAAGTCTTCCATCCTGACCGATGACTATGGCAATTCCAGGAATCAATTGAGCCTGATGACCAGCAGATCTCTGGGGCCTAGGGCCTTGAGTGTGGATGGAACCTGTCATGTCCATGGAGAGTCACAGCTCCCTGTAGGTCGGGGGTAGGGGTGAGAGGGGGTGTGACTTGAAGTATGTACCAGTCTCTCTACCTCAGAATCATTTCCAAGTCTGTTTTATTTTTCTCACTGCTATGACAAAACACCTTGCAGGAGCAGATCAGGGAAGAAAGGATTTGGGCTGGCTCAGTCCATCATGGTGGGGAAGGCACGCACACATGATGGCAGAACACAGAGAATCTGCTATGAAGAGAAAGGAGGGGCTAACGGCAGTGGGGACCACATGGGGATTGAGGTATGTCCATCCGGCTACAGAGTGGACACCGAGGCACACTTGGGATCAGAACTAGGACCCAGAGGGCATCGGGAAGAAGCTATACACACAGGTAGCTGTCGCTGTGACAGAGGGTAGAGATCTGGCCTGCAGGAAGGCTATCAGCACTTCCTGGACTCAACATCAGGGAGAGAAGGCAATTGTCAATGTCAATAGAATGAATACGGAGGCTGGGAGCTTGGGATTCCCTGCCTGTGGGGAGGGGGCAGGAAGGGACAGGGCATAGGAAGCTGCAGAGCAGAGTTCTGGTGGGGGTGGGAGGGTTTGGGGAGGGCTTTGAAGATGAGGGCTGTGGTAGCTGGGAAGGCTGAGAGTCAGCTGGATCGGGGTCTGAGGAAAGGGTGGGGATTGTCCAGACAGGGACTCTGAGGAACACTTTACAAAAAATATGGTGGTCTGTATCTTGGCTATGACTGAATCTAAAAGGACAGTATTTGTCAAAAGTTGTCAAAAAATACGGACTTAAAATGAAGGCATCCTGTCGCATCCACAGTCTGAAATTGTCAGCTCATAAAGAGCCAGGATATAAAGTGAATAGAGATATTTACATAGCGGCCATCCTGATGGGCAGGGCTACCCTTCAGGAGCCGAGATTTCTGTGCTGGAGTGTTATTTGCACATTTGTATGCATGCATGTGTGCGTGCGTGTGTGCACGGGCACATTCAGGTGTGTTTGTACCACAGTGCACATGTACAGGTCAGAGGAACCTCAGGTGTCCCTTCTTACCTTCTACCTTGTTGGAGACACAGTCTCCTGCTGTTCATTGTTGTGTAGACCAGGCTGAAGGACCTGTGAGCTCCCAGCAATTCTGTCTCTGCATCCTATCCCCCAGTAGGGGTATGCCGGTATGATAGACATGTATCTGGCTTTTTATGTGGGACCTGGGAATCCAAACTCAGGTCATCTGTCTTGCACAGTAAATACTTAACCCACTGAACCATCGTGCCAGCTAGGAGCCAAGATTTCAACATCTTAGAGGCTGATTACTTCTCAAATGGCTCCATGTATGTATTTGTGGAGGCCAGAGGCATTGGATTCCCTTGTAGCTGGAGCCACAGGCAATTGTGAGCTGCCTGACACAGGTCCTGGGAACCGAACCCAGGTCCTCTACAAGAGCAGCAAGTGCTCTTAACTGCTGAGCCATCTCTCCAGGTCCACGTACCAAATTCTTAAAGGTGTTCTCTGTTCTGCCCTGGGGACTTCCAGACTCATTCCTGTTTGTCACCGCTCCAAGGACCTGAGCATCCTCAGTGTTCATCCTTGGGCTGAACTCTGAGCAGTGTGAGGCTGAGACACAGGGTCCATGGAGTTCAGACCCTGGATGCCCAGGTCCAATTTCCAGATCACCAAAGGACTGACTCCCTGCATCCCCTGTGAGCTACCTCAGAAAGAGTTCTGAGAGCCAGCAGCTGCCTCCACCCTGGCCACAGTTTGAGGCCTGAAATTGCTGTTCCAGAGGGTGTGTGGGTGGAACGCGCCACACCTGCAGGAACAGGCTTTCAGCCGCCTCTATCTCTGGAGCTTGGGGCAGCTTGCCAGGATAGGGCATTCTTCTCAGCAAGGCTGGGAGCCACACTCCCTGGTACACACCACAGGGCTGGGCATTCCTGCAGCCTCGCCTGGGGACCCTGTCAGGTATGCCAGGCCTGGTGCATGCTCCAAAGCGGACACTTCTCTCATCTCCCAGGGGTACTGGTGTGGTGTGGCCACCTAAGCTGTGTGCACTGTGTCTTCAGGGCTGGCCAGGGCAGAAGATGGCCAGAAGCAGGGCTATGGCCCTTTTCTGCTCCATCTGTGGTTTTATCATGATAAGATCCTTCCCACGTCTTACCCCTTTCACCTACTTTCCCACAGGAACACTGGGCAAGAACATCCTCAGAAAGGTGGTCCTGCGATCTTTTACCTCCTCCTCACTGTCCACTCTTCTGCTACTGAGTCCCCCTGTCCAACCTCTTAATGGCTCAGGTGACTACATATTCTCTGCATTCAGGAGAAGGGTGAGTACTATTTAAGTTTTCCATTTAAAAACTTTTTAGTGACTGCAAAGGATGGTAGATGCCTGCAATTCCAGCACTTGGGATGCCGAGACAGGGACATGTACTTTGGAAGCTAGCCTGGGGTACAGAGTAAGACCTTGCATCAAAACAATAAGAATGACAATTTAACAAATGAAAACAACTTAAAATGAATTAAATATTTAATTTAATTTATTTTAAAAATTGAGTAGTGCAGTCATACACACCTTTAATCCCAGCATTCAGGAGGCAGAGTCAGTTGGATCTCTATGAGTTGGCAGCCAGCTTGGTCTACAAAGAGTTCTAGTCTAGACATAGCTACATAGGGAGACTCTGTCTTATAACAACAACATAACCCAAAAATAAAATAAGCAAAAAAAAAAAAAATCAAAAGACAAACATTTCAAACAGACAATGCCTGTTGAGAGGAACACATTTCAGGAAGTGAGAGAGGAGTGGACCCAGTTCTTCTTCCTGTCCCATGATGCCATCAAGGCAGAGCTGTGCAGATTTCGAGTACCCACACACGCACACACATTGAGGACACCCCAGATTCACTGCCAAACACTTTTGAAGGCTCTAAGGCTAACACCCTATAACAGGGTATCTGGAAGCTTCTAGCTAAGAGATAAAGCCCAGGGCAGGTTTTGGCTTTGTGTTTCTCCCTGGTACTCAGAATTCCCAGAACAATTGGGAAGACAGATCTGCCATGTGGCTGGGTGCTGTGAGGTCTGGCTCTGGGCACAGGTGCCATGCTCTAAAGGTGGTGGGTTCTGCTTCCAGGGAGAGGCTGAGAAAAGAGCTGTGGTCAGTATCATGGCCAGCCTGAGGTCGAGAGGGTAAGGGATGCAGGGGAGGTAGGTTTCACCTCATCACTTGGGACAGTTTTCCAACCTTGGAAAAGATTAGCCCCGTGTTCCTGGAGCTTGTAAGCAGGGCAACAGCTTCTGAGAGACCATGCGCTGGGACCATGGAAGCATGGATTCCGACTGAAATCAAGCCAGTGGGTGGCATAAAGGGAGCCTGAAGGTCGGCAGAGACCCCAGTCCTAGCCAGCAAGGCCTTGACCATGTATGGCCTGGTAATTCTTGTTGATCATTCTGTTGGGTCGTGTGCTTGTCTGGTCTTCAATAGTTTCTTCCTTCACCAATCAGGCATGTATGGTATGAGAAAAATGGGTGGCTATGGTTAGTGTCCTGGGGACCCCTTTGTCCCACTGTGTTCAGATCTCTGTCCACGCTGGGTCTTGCCAGATAGCTGGTGACTTGGGGCCATTCCTGAGGCTGGGTATCACATCATTACCATCTCCAACCTCAGTGTCACCTTCCATAACCTAGACTCATCCTGAAGAGAGACATGAGGTCCTGTGGGTGTGCCTTTGCATGCCCTTGCCAACAGGGGAGTCCCAAGGATCTGACTGGGGTAAGTAGGAGGCATGGTGTCCTTTTGGGCTCTGGTCAGCAAGGGTGCCATTGGAGACAATGGGAGGTTGAATGTGACCTGGGCATCAGATGATGATGTCAAGAATTGTTTTCCAAGTTGCCAAGTGACAGATGATGTTGTGGCCACATGGAGGAGGGTCTCTGTGCCAGAGACACAGGCAGCCTGCACTGGGAGATGTTTGTGGTCAATACCCATTTTATTGCCTCTCTTACTTATCAGGGAACCAACCAACCAACCAACAATTTTTTAAATCTAAGTCATGATTCTAAGCGATTCCTTTGCTTTCTTTCAAATTTTCTATTTGAAGAACTTCATAGTAATATATTAAACACTGAGCTGGGGTGGACAAACCTCAGGGAGTGTCTGGTGTTCTCAGATTTTGGGGCCCACAGGCTGTCTCTTATGAGCTGTGTGCTGACTGGGGGCTCCTGGGTTCAACCCAGCTGAGCAGCAAACCACACACCCAGAGTCCAGGCCCCTGGAACACAAGCCCTTGGCTTCCCACAGCCTGGCAGCCTGCAGCCTGCCCCAGCTGGCTGGCCTTGTTCCGAGCTGCCCCAGCCAGGGAGTCCCAGGGCCTGCACCTCCTCCCCATTCAGATGTCAGCTGTGAGAAGTACTTTCCTCCCTGCAAAGTGCTGATGGGTTAGATCTCATTGGGACCTGTGAGTCAGGGGAGGGGTGTGTGCCCTCTGGGAACTGGCCTGGCTGGGTGGGGACAGAAGCAACCCACTCTGGACTTGAGTTTTGTGGCCTTTTCAGGATGGGGCATATAAATATTTTTTATTCATTTATTGAAAAATTTTTTGTTTGTTTTTGAAACAAAGTTTTTGCCATGTAGCTCAGGCAGGTCTTGAACTCATGGCAATCCTCCTGCCCCAACCTCCGAAGTTCTAGGATTATAAACATGGGCTGGTCACTATATCTGGTAGTATTTAAACTTAAAATTTAATAAAACTATTATTAAAAAAAATGCTAGAATATATCATTATATTTGCTAGTACATATTAATTATAATTATTTAAAATATACAGCCATATACTTAACATAACAAAACATTAAATCAATAGCCTATTATCTATATATCATAAAAATTATCTTAAAGCATTTTATTATTTATTATTTTATTTTAAATTTATTTTTTTATTGTGTGTGTAAGTATGTGCATACTACATGTGTGGAGGTCAGAATATACCCTATGAAGTCAGCTTCCCGCCCCCTTTGTGTGGCCAACTCAAGTTGTTAGGCTTTGAGATGAGCATTCTCAACCAATTGAGCCATTAGGGTCCCATGCATCTTAGTTTGGCCTCAAACTTACCACATAGCCGGGCATGACCTTAAACTTCTAATCCTCCTGCCTCCACCTCCAGAGAGCTGGGATTTCAGGCATGTACTGCCTTACCTGATGTGTAAGGTACTGGGGATCAAACCCAGGGTCTTGTGCTCGCTGAACTCACACTTCACCACTAACTGAGTCAGCCTCAGCATTTGAAACTGCACTTTTCCCACGTCATTGGACAGATGCTAGCAATTCATTGTGGTTCAGCCTTAGATCCCTTTATGAGTGAGTGGTACGGAGTGATTATGGCTGACTGTTCCGAGTTCTGCTCGTGTTCAGGTGCTAGGCTGAGATTTCTCCAGCACAGGTCCAGGTCTGTGGGCCCTGTGCGCCCCCAATTCTGTATTTGGGGATTTAGCCAAGTGTGGGGCAAACACATTCGAGGGAAAATGGTGTCTGTCCTGAGCAGGCACAGACCTGTGATTGTCTTGTTTAAGTTGTAGGATACAAACAGCTGTTTGTGTGACATTCACATTGTGTGAGTTTGTGGGGGGGGGGGCTGGGTTGTACCTATGGGAGCTAAGCATGTCCAGTAGCCTGTGACATGTGTGGGGGCTCGTAGGCCCAGTCCCTATGGATACTGAGGGAAGGCTGGAATTTTCTAGGACCCGTTCAGCTGGCCTGGATAGGGTAAGATGGACCCAGTTCGACCAGGCCTGAGCTGCCTTGCCCTGGGCCACAGGTGACTGTTAGAGGGGCTTTCAGTCATGGTCTCCCTGCACTAAGCTCAGGAGCCCCATAGAGTTTGGCATTGGAATGCTAAGCCTGAGGTTCTGCATTTCTAACAGCCCCCCCCCCCCCGCCCCGCTGGTGTCACCAGTCAAGGCGTGAATCCAAGGGAAAGGCCAACCCATAGGCAGGAGCTAGACTTGACCTCCTTGCTCCCATAAAGACTACAGTGCTGAGCCAGCACCAGCCTGCTCCAGGCTGCCCGACCCTAGGTGTCTGTTGCTGACCTCTGACCCTGGGGCATTGTCATTGTGACCTACACAGCAGAAGCAGGAGCTGACCTCCATTGTCATTGTGACCTACACAGCAGAAGCGGCCCCCTTCCTGAGAGGAAGCTGCAGGACAGCTGGTGGCCTTGGACCCTGAGGCCTCTGCCTAGCACAGCTGGCCTAGCCCACTGGAGCCAAGGTAGAGGGACAGAGAAGGGTTGGCAGGGGTGATTGGCACAGGACACTCAGGAGAAGCAGGTGGAATGGGTAAAGCTCCAAGGTGTGAGATGAAGCTGCTTCAACCAGGGGCACTAGAAACTTCTGGAAGGTTCTCTTCCCCCAACTTGTTATTTTAAAGAGGGCACCACCACACAGGGGCTGGAGAGGGGTGCTCCAGAGGCAAGGAACCCCAGAAACCTTAGCTTGACCCCGGGGTCGGGAGATACTGTGGTCAGCACCAGGGGAGGGGCTTGGGGTTGCTGTGAAACAGTGCTGGGAATCTGTGTTACACAGCACCCCAAAATCTGTGGTTTAGAGTATCTGCGGCTTGGCCCCATTCTCATTCTGCTGCACTCTGGCTGGGCTGAGGGGGCAGCTGAGTTCTGCTCCACGTGGCTGAGGTGGGCCAGAGGACCCATTCTGAGATGATACTCCCAGCAACGATTTGGGGCTAGCCAGAGGCTGTGGGCCAGGGGAGGTGGGGGGTGGGCTATATCAATGCAGAGACTTGAAGGCATCATCTTGAGGTGAATTTTGACTTGGACACGGCCTGATCTGAGTGCCCCTCACACCTCCTCCCCTGGTTTCCTTTTGCCCCCAATCCTGACCAACCTCCTCTAGATCTGTCTCCATTCATCAGCCACAGCCCCCATATCAACCTTCAAATAGGATGCTTTGTCTTCTGGGAGTGTGCTTCTCTTCCCCTACTCCTCCCACACAATTGGACACCTCCCTCTGCCACCATGATTCCTTTTCACAGAATTTACTTGCTTGGTAGTTTGTGCATTACCCGTAGTCCCAGCAAGGCCCCACAGAGAGCAGAATTTCCTCACACCTTTAGCTGTATTGGCATGCCCAGAACAGCACTCAAAATGGAGTGGGTGCCCAGAGCACACATGGTGTGGGCAGGTAGACGGATGGATGAATGAGACTCACCAGGCTTTAGTATATTTTTAGCAATATGGTCTCTATGTATGTAGCTCAGGGTGGCCTGGAACTTGGCATCCTTTTGCCTCAGCTTCCCAAGTGCTGGGATCACAGGCGTGTGTCCCCATGCTCACCTAATATCATACCTTGAAAGCATTTCTGAGCTGAGCATGGTGCTTACACCTGTGATCCGCTCAGAAGGCTGAGGCAGGAGGATTTCTATAAGTGTAGAGCCAGACTGGGCTACAGAGTGAGACCATGTTTCAAAGAAAGAGAAAGGAAGGATGGTTACGCTTCTGGGTTCTGAGCACGTGCTCCCCAAGAAAAGCGAGAAAAGCGGAGGTAATGTCCAATGGAGACCCTGTAATATGAGGGAAGGTCTGATGCATCAAGTATCCATGGCCTTGTCTGTCCAGCAGAGGGCGCCAGCGCCCGCCAGCTTGGCATTCTGGCTGGCTCCTTTTCCTTTTTGAACAGTTTCAAGTTCACTGGAGATGTACATGTGCGTAAATCCTACAGGCCGCAGGACCGGTGGGGGGGGGGGAGGCATTACCTAACTTAATCTGTGGCTAGCCTGGGGACGGACACTGGCGTGGCCTGAATTCTATAACTGTTACAGCCTCTGAGATGTCACTGTGAGCCTGGGAGTCACTCTGGAGAAGCCAGAAGAAGCTTCAGATCTGGGTCTTATCTGGTTCTAATTAGCTGTGCAGCCACGAACAAGTCACTTAACCTCTCTGGTCTGCTTGTTCTTCTGGTAGATGTTGGGCTGGATTAAGTCATCTTGAAATCCCTCCCAGCACAAGACAGTGGAGAGGGGAGATTGTTGGCTGGAGCTGGGGATGACGTAGTCTTGGGAAGATTCCCATAAATGCTGTTGAGTCACCAGAGATTGAGGAGTGGGCCTGGCAGATCGGTAGCCATGAGTTCGTGTGTGTGCACAAATTTGTGTGTGTGAGTGTGTGTGTGCCTTATGTGGAGGCTAAGACATCAACTTTGTGTGTCTTCCTCGATTGCCGTCTGCCTTATTTTGTTTATTAAAGATTTTATTTAAAACATTTGAAATTATATGTGCATGTATGTGCATCCATGTGCAGTTGCCTGAAGGCTCCAGAAGAGGGCACTGGGATGCCCTGGGGCTGGGTGCCCTGAGCTGCCTGTTGTGGGAACTGAACTCAGGTCCTCAGGAAGAACATCAAGTGTTTGTAACTGCCGGTCACCTCTTCAGCTTACTTTCCAGCGAGCCCCGGGATCCTCTGGCCTCTGCTTCCCCAGCACTGGGATTGCAGGCGCACTTCACTGCACCCAGCTTTCTATGTGGGTGATGGGAATTGAACTCAAGATGTTATGATTTAACGTAACTCATGGCTAGAGCTTTCCTCAACACGTCCTAGCCCTGCAGCTGTGTTTATTTCTGCCTTTGGAGTGGAATGGAGGCTGACTCAGGTCCTGCCACTTACTGGATAGGTGATCTTGGTGGCTGTTTGTCTCCACTTGCACAATGAGGGAAAGTCCACCTTTGGGGTTTTGAGTTTACCCACCTAATGGTTCCCTCAAGACTGCCCCACCCACTACTTCAGGGCAGATTGTACAGGCCCCTGGACCTGGGCTCTGGGCATTGTCCTGGGATCCTGTTTCTTCTCCTCCCTTACCCATTCGTACTTACCCTGCTTCCTCTCCTGGTCCCTTTCTCTGCCCTAATCCGGTGGTGATTCCACTTGGCAGGACTCCTGGAGTTCAGTCTTCAAGTTTGTATGAATGTCCCAGAGATCATGAGGGCAGATAGGGACCACAGAGAGAAAAAAAACACCACAGGGGGTCTGTTGTGTTATTGGGGTGAAACTCACAGTAAGGAAACCACTGCCAGGCATGCACCCCAGTGTGTGACCTTGTTTTGTTTCCTTAAAAAAAGCTGCTTTATTGAGGGCTTAGGGTTTGGCTCAGTATAGAGCCTGGGCTTAGAATACCCCAGCGAGGGCGGGAAGCATGGCTCAGTGGTGGATCCCCTGCCTAGGATTCCCCTGTGAGGTGTTAGGGGAGTGGCTCAGGGGTGGAACTTCTATCTAGGGTCCCCCAGAGAGGTGTTGGAAGAGTAGCTCAGGGGTTAGAACACCTGCTTAGGACCCCCCAATGAGGTGTTGGGGGCATGGCTGAGGGGTGGAGGCCCTGCCTAGAATCCCCCAGTGAGGTGTTGAGGGTGTGGCTCAGGGGTGGAGCCCCTGCTGCATATGGGAACTGCACAGTTGCACACACTCCTCCTCTACTCACCTCATTAGCAACTTGTTTCTACTGAAAACTGCTTTTACACTTTTTAGAGATAATTTACTTAAAAGCCACAGCTTGGATTTAAACAAATAATAGAGGATTAGAAAGCAATCCAACTGCATTTACTAGAGACTATTGCTTTTTTTTTTTTTTTTTTGCACAGAAGCAAAGCAAGATACAGACTCCCCAATACATAAACATTTCACCACAGAGCACCCCAGCCACAGTGAAAGAAAGAGTATGCCATGGCTGGAGGGGAGGAGAAAATGGGAGGACTTCAAAATAAGACTTTTCCAGAAAATGTTGCACCCTAGCTTGACCATTTTGTATGTATATAATTGATTAGTTTTATGCATGTGCGCTGTCATTTGAGGCTAGAGAGATGGCTTGGTTGAGAGCACTTGCTGTCTTCCAAAGCACCAGCGTTCGGTTCCTGCCACCCACTTCAAGCAACTCACAATCATTAGTAACTTCTTCTAGGGGATCCGACGCCCTCTTCTGGCCTCCATAGGCACTACACTCATGTGTGGCATTCACACACATAGACACATGCATAAAAATACAGTAAAATGTAAAAATTATTTGAAGTCACACCTACAAAAAAAAACTTGGTCTTTTTTTTTTTTTTAAACAAAGTGTGACTTATCAATATAAAATCTCCTTAAACAGACAGCATGGCTCAGTGAGTGATCTCAAAGAGATTATTTTTAATTTTTTTGTATTAATTTATGTATATAGCATTTTACCTGCATGTATGTCTCTGCATCCCACAAGTATGTCTGGAACATTGGAGGGCGGGAAAGGGCATCAGATCCCCTCAAAGTGGAATTACAGATAATTGTGAGCCTCTATGAGACTCTGTGAACTGAACCCAGGTCCTCAGGAAGAGCACCAGTGCTCTAGCCACTAAGCCATCTCTCCTGTCCCTTCAAATAGTTTTCAAATGCCTGGGGAGACAGCAGTAGAAACTGCTCCCTGTAAGTTCTTTGTAGGAGCAGGGGAGCACCCTACCAGGAAGGAGCAGTGGAGCACCCTGTCAGGAAGGAGAAGTGGAGGACCCCGCCAGGAAGGAGCAGTGGAGCACCCTGTCAGGAAGGAGCAGTGGAGCACCCTGTCAGGAAGGAG
>CAJQZJ010004953.1:2695420-2713246 GCA_907164525.1 Lophiomys imhausi | reverse complement strand
CCATCATCATCATCTCATCACCATCATCATCATCTCATCACCATCATTATCATCTCATTATCACCAGCAGTAGCAGCAGCAGCAGCTGTACTCATTGACGACTCTCCACCAGTACGAGATGCTTCATTCCTTTTTATGGCTGAATAATACTCCATTACACAGAGTTAAGTTTTGTCCATTCTGTCAACTGTTGTGGGGCCTTTGGGTTGTTTGGCCTTATGGTCATTAATCATGCCACCATGAACATTACCCAACCTGTGAACACATGGCTCCCTGTCTCTTGAGTGTATATCTGGGAGAGGACTCTCTGGATTACACAGTGACCCCATGTGTAACCTTTGAGGGCCAACAGTTTGAGTCCAGAGTGACTGTGCTGCTTCCTTCATCATTCAGAAGCTCGTGGGGGTGGCTCCCCTTCCTGACACCTGCCATTCTGACTTCTGGATTATAGCCATGCTTGTGAGTGTCAAGTTCAAGTTCAGGTGCTACCTTGCCCTTTGCTCAGAGCATCTTTGCTATGCTTGTCAGCACTCCACATATCTTCCTTGGAGCAGTATTTACTCAGATTTCTTACCAAATGTTGTATTTTAGTAATTTTATTACTGAGAACTTTGTCTGGCTCAAGATCTTCCCACCCCACTTAAAATGTAAAACCCTGGGGAACTGAGGTCATTATCACCTTCTTCGTCATTTACACCTTAGTGTGAATGAGGGGCCAAGACATTTCCTGAGTGTGGCTGATGATGAGAGAGCCAAGAGACCAAGAGAGGAAAGCTATGCCCCCATGAGGGAAAAGCCTTTCTATGAGGCCTGAGAAAACCACAGGTACCAGCTTGCTTGACAAAATCCCTGTGCTTTATCAGGATGAACTACCCTGGGCAGTCACATGCCTTCAGTTGGCTAAGGTTCAAACCAGTGTGCAGGCCAGGACAGGGCTCGCACTGTCACAGCCAATGATCATACCTTGATACACCTCTCTAATCTCCAAATCTCTGTTTTGTCATTTTGAAATTTCCACATGTCTGCCTACATGCACACTTGCCTACACACCTACCTGCTCATACAACTAACTTCACACCTACCCACATCTACTGACGCACCTGCCCACACAACCTATCCACACCTGGCTTCACGCCTACCTATTCCTGCCACACAGATACCCCCACACCTGCCTGGCTTCTATAACATGGCACAAATGAACTTGCCCAGTACCCAGGAAGCCCTGCGTGATGGCTCATCTTCAAGGACAACTTGGATTTTAAAACATCACCATGGAAACACACTTATGGTCTTGTCTGTGAGGATGCTTCCAGGTGGGAAGACCCACCCTGAGAATGGGCGGCACCATTCCCTAGGCTGGTGTCTTGGATTGATAGAAAAGAGAGAGTGAGCAGAGCACCGGCATTCATTTCCCCCAACTGTGGTTCATTATGACGCAGCTGCTCTGTCCTCCCCTATGACATCCCTGCCATGAAGGACTGAACTCTCAAACTGTGAGATCCCCGCCCCCCCAGCATTTTGTTATAGCAGTCTGAGCAGACCAAAGCTATATCAACTGTACCAAGCAGCAAGCACTTACTCTGGTTGGCTGGGCTGGGGTGTGTTACTCCATAGGGAGGGCATTACTCCTCCTCTCCTCCACTCCTCCTGGGACTAAGGAACTAGTGGTGTACATCCTGCTTGTGTCATGGCTGGAGCACAGGAGGGCTCGGGCAGCCTCATGGTGTCTTTGCTCTCTTGCCTGTGGATCCTGTAGATTCAAGGAGAACCCTGGTCATCAGGAGATGGCTTCAATGTCTTTGGGAGAGCTTGCATTAGGGAGCTGAGGTGTTGGTGCAAAGACAGAAGCTTTTCTCTCTCTTGGGTTGTCACACAAGGACAAGCAGAAAGCTTGAGGCTTAAAGGCCTACAGCAGTGTGGGGCCCAGAGGAGGTGGCCAAAATGACTGAGGGAGCGGACATAGCCTGGCCTGCCTGTACCAGGCAGGCAGGGAAGGAAAGAGGAGGCACAGCTATGTAGAGGGTACAATGAATGGCATCCTTTGGAACAGAGTGACTGGCAGGGAGGGCACAGAGATGGAAAAGGGATGGCACAGCGCCACAGAGTCACATGTGGGTTTCAGGGACCCCAGCATGACCACTGTGCGGCTCCTGAAGTAGGCCTCTGCAGGATATGGCTTGGGGATCTGGCCTCGAGATCTGGCTTGGACACTGGTCTGGGCTCTTGAGTTCCCGCCAGCCTATCAGTTCTTAGACCCCTGGATTCTTCTTAAAGTACAATGCATCTGTAAGATGCCTATGATGATTTGGGCTTGGAGACTTGATGTCCTGTCCCTGTCCCTGACCCTGATAGGTCTACAGGGCCTGAACAAAGAACATCCAGGAAGCCTAGATTGACTGCAGCCACCCCATTGATCTGCTCACTCCATGATCACAAATTCCACCTGGCTTCACATCTCTAGGGACCGTGGGCAGCTCCCATGATGGGCAGTGATGGGACCAGCAGCTACCATTGCATGTGGAATTGGGAAGAGGATGTCCACATAGCTCTAAGAGGCATCTTCCATGGCTCAGAGCCTGGATGCCTGCTCATAGCTTTCCCGCTCAAGTGCTCCTGAGGACATGCCCCAGCCCCAGTGAGTCTGTTAATAGGGTCTTTGTAAACATCACCAAGTTAAGATGAGGCCATGAGGTCATGCTTGATAGAGTGGGCCCCAGTCCAGTGACTGGTGTCCTTGAGTTAGGACCACAGGGACACAGATGCTCTAAAGGAAGGCCTTGTGCAGATAGAGGTGGCATAGGGTAATATACCAGGAGCTGGAAGAGGTAAGGAGAGGCCTCTTTGGGCTCACAGAAGAGGTCTGGTCCTGCTAACACCCTGGCTTTAGAGTCCTGGAGTGTGGAACAGGAGGGAGTCACTCTGAATGCTCAGCACGGTGCCTCAGGGAGCTGATACCATCGTCAGCTGGTTAGTGACAGGATGGGATTCGAACTGAGATCCTCCCTCCTCTGTGGTGTTCCACCAATGAAGCCTGGGTGGTGGGCACAGGCAGCGTGGGGTGTGTGGGAACAGGGCCACAGCCTCTGATTGCCCCTGAGAGGCACTATAGACAGAACATGCTCCGACATTCTTTTTAGCCTGGAGCTCTGTGAGTTCAAAGCCAAAACTAAAAGCAGTTTAATCAGTGTCTGTCCTGGAATTACCCATGTGGCTGGGCCAGGCTCGTGGCTGTGGACGGCTGGCGCTGTTTTCTTCCTGGAACCTTCCCTTGCCTGTGGTTGGTGGGGGGCACTTAGCATTACGTCTGTCTGGTCTGCCCCAGGGCACTGGTCACGTGAGGCAGCCAATCAGTTCTTTGAGCATCTTCTGCAAAATCAGGGTTTTGGTCTGTGGTACCCTTTCTCCCCAGGACTGCACATAGGACCGGGCTGCTGGGAGCCACAGTGGGCTGCTCTGGAAATTTGTTCAATTCTGGGCTGGTGGTAGTGAGCGTCCCTCCTGAACAAGAATAGTGAAAGCAGGGTGAGAAGCCCCAAGGGAGGGCAAAGCAGGCTTTCAGTGAAGCCTGAGGAGTCCGTGGCTGTGGCTGGCTGAGCATGCTCGGAGCCCAGAGTTCCATCCCCAGCACCACATAAACCTGGCTCAGGGCTCGTGCCTGTTGTCTGAGAACTTGGGAGGACAGGCAGGAGAACCATGAGATTTGGGCTAGCCTGGGCTGCATGAGACCCTGTCTCGTAAAGCAGAATAGGAGGGAAAAGAAAGTACACCAACAGCAGAGCCTGCTAGTGGTAACACAGGTCTTTAATCTCAGCTAATCTGGAGGCTGAGGCAGGAGGATGGAAAGTTCAAATCCAGCTAATTAGGATGACTAATGAGACTGTGTTTCAAAATAAAAAAATGAGTAAAAACAAGGAGTACAATAGAGCTCAGTGGTAAAATTCTTGTCTGTCATGTTCCCTCATGGGCAAACTCCAAAGTCCTAGGTCTAGGTTCAATCCCCAGAAGCAAATGAGTAAACACACACACACACACACACACACACACACACACACACACACACACACACACACACACCTAAGATGTGCTAGAGGTCAAAGGTGGACAGATTCCTCAGGGTCATGGCAGGAGGGAAGGGGATGGATCTACATGCCGCCAACCTCAACTTTGTTGTTCACTTGTTGGGCCTCAGTTTCTCCAGCTGTTGGTTGGGGCAACACAGGCTGCTCTCTGCAGAATCATCATGAAGGCTGCAAGAGTACAGCAGAGTCCACAGCCCAAGCAGAGAAGATAATTGGCCATTAGCTAATGGCCAAGGCTGTGCCTGTGTTCCCCAGTCCTGTGGCTCAGCTAGAGGGCACCTCCTACAAGACTGGGTAGTCTCAGTACCCCATCTACCTCTCTCCATATGTGGTGGTTTGAATAGGAATGTCTCCTATAAGCTCATATATTTAAATGCATGGTCATTAAGGAGCTAGTTCAAAACTTGAGGTAATACTAGGAGGTGTGGCCTTGTTGGAGGAAAATTGTCACTGGCGAGGGTGGGAAAGGGCTTTGGGGTTTCAAAAGCTCAAGCCAGGCCACCTCTCTATTCCTGCTGCCTGTGGATATAGAACTCTCAGCTCCTTCTCCAGCACCATGTCTGCTTGCATGCTGCCATGCTTCCCACCACACTGATAATAGACTAAACCTCTGAAACTGGAAGCAAGCTCCAATCAAATGCTTTCTTTTATAAGAGTTGCTGTGGTCATGGTGTCCCTTCCCAGCAATAGAGCCTTGTCTAAGACACCACCACACCTGCTGGCTTCTTCCAGGAGGGAGGAAATGGATGAGTTAATCAGACAGCTCAGAAACACCAGTACTCCATGTCCAAGAGAAGCCAGCAACCCAAGAAGAATGGGGAGTGATAGGTAAGGTCTGCAGATCTCCTGTTACAGGGGATGTGTGGTGACTGGGTACAGCTCCTTGCAGAGGGGACCTGCCAATCAACCCATCAATACTTCCTTTGTAGGGAGGCTATCCCATTGATAGGTAGGGCTGTACAATAAACATCATTCATATGTCTTCACCTCTCATGGGTCACACTATAAAGCCTCACATGCCCAAGTCCCCAGTGTTGGCTCCAACCTGGACACACATAGAGGTGATGATGGTTCCACAGAGGTGGTTGGGGTAAAAATGGGAAGTTATGGTGGCCAGGGAACCTAAGGACAGACAAATAACAGACAGCAGAGAGTGTGGAGTTCATGGACATGAGAGCCTCATTTCAGGGGGCAGGTGTCTGCTGGGCCACAGAGCTGAAATGAGTTGACCAAGACCTGCTGGTTCCCTGAGATGACTGGGACCTCATACCTAGCCCAGTTCAGCTGGACAAGCTGATATGACCAATGCCCCGATGGCGAGTGCCATCCTTAGGTTGTCTCCCTTTGCTCTTCAGGCCCCATTAGCCCTTGAGTCTCCTGTGATCTCTTGGCTGAGGTTGTTTTTGAAGCATCCTAGTTTTATGAGGTTCAGTGTTTTTCTAGAAGGTTCCTTGTTTAGGATTCATCTGGTGTCTTTCTCACAGTTAGAGTGGAGTTACTTTCTGGGGACTGTCAGAGGCAAGTCATGCCATCAGGCTAAGGGTGTATCAGGCTCCAGCACAATTCCGACCTGCCCTAAGCCTCCCCTTGGCCTGGCTGAGATGGAGCTTCCAGCTTCTACACTATTCCCCCTCTTATCCTCTGCTTCCTGGTAGTGCTAAGGACCGGGCTTGAGGCGGCATCTCTGTTAGGAGTAGGTCCTACACAAATTCACTGGATTCCTTCCTCATCTCTCCCATTGACTTCTTTATTCAACCATTTGTGATGGCGGAGGAACCCTAGCTCCAGGCAAACAAAGGCTTAGGATATATTGGGAAGCTGCACCTTGGGTCTCCATGTCTCTGTCCCCATGGGCCAGCTGGTCCTGGGTTCCTTGTGATAATGTCACAGGGAGTTCAGACCACCGGAGGCGCAAGCTGGAATGGGGAGGCCTGGCAGCCGGGGTGGAGGCGGGTGCAGTGGGGGCCGAGAGAGGTTGGGTCTCAGGGAGGCAGCAGAAACGATAAGCTGTTGCAGCCGCAGCAAGAGGCTTGTGGCCAAATTCCAAGGATTTTGCTCAGGTAGGGGTTTGGGGCAGGCTGGGGGGAGCAGACCTCATGGATGAACCATCTCTGCCTCCATCTCCTTTATCTGCTGCCCGGAATGGTGTGATTTCCTCCCTTCCAGATGACTTCAGCAGCCCAGATAAAAACGTGAGTGTGACTTATTAGTTCACATTCCTCCCTGCTAGCGTGCCAGCCTGGCTCCCGGAACCCTTATCAGGGGAGGTTCTGTGCCCAGCCGCCTCCTCCAGTGGGGCCCACTGCCGTGGATCGAAGCCCGGAGACTCCACCAGATAGATACCAGCCGGCCCAGAGGGGGCCTCATCACACAGCTGTATACAGACACTTAAAACAAGACCACAGCCTGGCAACCAGCGCCTCCTAGGCTGGAGTGATGGGATGGGCACAGTTAGTCTTAGGCTCAGTGCCTTCCCCTGTGCACTGGGAGGCTCACGTGGAGATGCTGGGAAAGTGGGTAAGCTTCACAGAGGCGCCCCATCCTGCCTGGGGCCTGGCGGATTAGAGAAATACGTAGAATTTCCAAATTTAGCATGCAGGAATGGCTCCATGTAAACAAGGCTGCGTTTGCAGTAGAGAGGCCGAGCAGATAATGCCAAAAAAGTCCCCCGTGCAACTGAGTCCTGTGGGTCTGCATCCAGCCTCGAGCTGACTGCACACGCACGCAGCCCGCTTCCTGCAGGCCCTCTGCCTGGGTGGTCGGCCGAGACTGGAGGATCCAGCTGACAAGTGCTTTACACAGGCCAGATTATAAACTGTAAACCTCCTGTCAGGGGGCAGGGGGCCTGAGGCCTTCGCAGCACTCACACGGGCAGGCAGCAGTGTGGTCAGGGCGAATGATCTACTGTGGAGGCAGCCTGGCCCACTATAGCTAGCTAGCCTCAAGCAAAGCAGAACTTCAAGAGGGACAAGGGCTAGTGTCAGGACTCACTCTGGAAGCTTCTGATTCAAATAAGGGCTTCAAGGACCTGTGGCTGGATCCCTGCTAAAAGAGCCAGCCATCCCTCAGGTTTTGGGACAGTGGGCTAGAACACTTGAGCTGGCAACTCTAGCTCACTGGCTCCCAACTCAAAGCAGAGGGCCTTGGGGTCTAGGCTGTGAGTGTGGGGACAGCTGAGAGAGTTAGGAGGGACTTGGCTGCTGTGGGGAACTTCACCTCTGGGACTGTACCCTCACTTACCAGCCTTCTGGAGACCGATGTGAGCAAAGATAAGTCAGGAGGCCCAGAGTGGTAGCTAGGCACGATGGTCCAGAGATTTCCAATTCCCTGGACTCAGGAACTCTGGAACCGTGAGGTTCTGTGAGAAGGGAAGCCAAGGGTGGTAGGTAGAGCTTTCTGAAGCATCGTCCCTTGTCCCCTGCAAGCCCAACCAAGCCGACAAAGGAGGCTGCTCAGACTTTTATTCAACATATATTCTGGGAACCCTTCTATATTTTGAGCACTGTTTTGGGGGTATGGAAGGAATGGATATGTAAGGTTGGCAGGATCATGACTTCATGGAGCTCATGACACAGTGGTTGAGAACATACCACAGGGACCTTCTTGTGAGAGAAGTTAGGGTGTTGGGGAAGCAGTGAGAAACAGAACAGGAAGCAGAACAGAACGGGAAAGGGCCTGGGAAATGGGAGGTGGATGGTCTAGGGCCTCATGTGGCTCCTGGCATTTGTTTAAATTAACTGAACTGAAGTGAGGCTGCAAACTGAACATGTGGGTATACCAGCTCCATTTAAAGTTCTCAGATGCCACAGGAGATAACTGTACCAGGACAGATCTAGAATATACTTATTATGAAAGGTTCTATTTCTCTGTCTTCCCTCAAAATTCTAAGCCTTGAGCTTTTGCCTGCTCTTCCCAGATTCTGAATAAAAGCACACACTGAAAAAGACATGGGGAGGGCAAACACCATCCCACCCAAGTAACACTGCGGGCGGGGAGAGAGGGCAACACAGGCAACTCCAGGCTGACCACACTCTGAAAGTCAGGGCTAGGAAATGGGTTCAGCCTCGAGAAAAAACAGCCCAAAGTACTTTGAGAGAAGTAGCTGTGCTGGACAAGTTACACATGTGAATTAAAAGAGCACCTAATTGCCAGGTGTGATGATACATGCCTTTAATCCCAGCACTTAGGAGGCAGAGGCAAGCAGATCTCTGAGTTTGAGGCCCACCTGGTCTACAGAGTGAGTTCCAGGACATCCAGGACAACATAGAAAAACGCTGTCTCAAAAAACAAACAAACAAACAAGACACCAGGTTCACAGAGGAGGCAACTGTCAGATCTCTGTCTTGCCAGTACTTCCAGCCAGGAGGCAGATCCAGTACTCATTCATTCATTCATTCATTCATTCATTCATTCGTTCATTTGCCTAGCATGAAGGAGGGTCTCTGGAGCTCCTCGTCTGCTCTGTGGTGAGAGAGTCAGTTTTGTTTCTTATCTTCAGCATCCCCTGGTCCAGCCAAAGGCAGGAAAGGTTTTGTTGTAGAATGGCAATGTGTTGGTTGGTTTTATGTCAGCTTGACACAAGCTAGGGTCATTTGTTAAGAGGGAATGTCAATTTAGAAAATGCTTCCATCAGATGTTGGTCTGCAGACAACAGTGGGCATTTCCTTGATTAAGGATTGATGTGGGAGGGCCCAGATCACTGTGGGCAGTACCACCCCTGAGCTGTAGTCCTGTATAAGAAGGCAGACTGAGCAAGCCAGTAAGCAGCATTCCTCCATGGCCTCTGTGTCAGTTCTTACTTGAAGGTTCCTGCCTTGGCTTTTGGATTTCCTCAGTGATAGGTTGTAAAATAAATTCTTTGGCCCCCAAGTTGCTTTTGGTCATGGTGTTTTATCAAAGCAATAGAAACCCTAACTAAGACAGGAATTAGTACCAGGAGTGGGGTATTGCTGTGACAGACCTGACTATGTTTTGGGGAGTACTGTGGAAGGAGTTTGGAACTTTGGATTGAAACGGCCATTGAGTATTCAGAACTTTAGTGAGCTGTTATGGGAACTTGGAAGATAATAGCTAAGAGAAGTTCAATTCCAAACGATGGAGGACTGGCTTGTGACATTTCAGAGGGAAGCACAGACTCTATGAGGAATATTTATGTGATGTTTTGAGTTAAGAATGTGTGGCGTCTGGTCATCAGCAATGATTAAGAAGAGACCAGCATCACCAACAATCACACATCTAGAAATAGTTTCTCAGGGTCAGCACACAGAAGCTGAGGTCTGGAGAGGACCAAGGATGCATCTTATTTTGGGTGCCAAACTTGGTAATGTGTAAGAGTCACCCAGGTGGCACTGATTTTGAAGGCATGAAAGTGCCATGGAGAACAGTTCAGGTGTGGCATTTTGAGAGGCCAGGAGAGGCCACTGGTGAAAGAGTATCCTCAGCTGAAGTAGAAGGCCTGGGACAGAAGGGGTCACGGAGAGAAGTTGAGGCTTGGCACTATATGTCAGGGTCAGAGTCCCTGCAGTGGACTGTAGAGGAGGCAGCTGGTGAAGGCGCAGCACAGTTGCAGTGCACACTACAACATTTTGAAGAGGCCAATACCAGGAAACGGCCACCAAGGACAGCAGCAGCTGTGGAGCGAAGCTGGTGGCCTGAGGCTAGGAGACACACTGCGTGTGTTGTGAATGGCTGAACTGGAGAGATGGAGCCTTTTGGAGCCCAGAGGGTTACAAGTGGGCTCCAGATACCAAGCACCAAGCTTAATACACTGTTAAATTTTGGTTTGGGTTTGATTGTGACTGTGACCTGATTCTTCCTTCTTGGAGTACAAAAGTATGTGACATGGGGCTGGAGAGATGGCTCAGAGGTTAAGACACTAGCTGTTCTTCTGAAGGTCCTGAGTTCAAGTCCCAGTAACCACATGGTGGCTCACAACCATCTACGATGAGATCTGGTGTCCTCTTCTGGAGTTCAGGTGTACATGCAGTCAGAATACCATATACACAATAAATGAATAAATAAATAAACAAACAAACAAATAAATAAATAAATAAATAATCTTTAAAAAGTATGTGACGTATTAGTATTAACTAGTATTATTTAAATCTTACAGAAGTCCCCAGAGAGGCTTTGAACTTTAAAAGAGACTGCCTATTTTAAAATTATTTGGATTTTCAAAGACTGTGGGGCCTATACAAGTTGGAATGTTGTATATTGTGATGTTACTATTAACACGCCACCTTGAGGACAAACAAGAAATGAGATGTTCTAGTTGAATGGTGATGTTTTTGTGTCAAGATGACAGGAGTTCAACTGGGCTGGCTAGTTTTATGTCATCTTGACACAAGCCAGAGCCATTTTGGAAGAGGGAGCTTCAATTGAGAAAGTGTCCCCTCCAGACTGATCTGTAAATAAGCCCATGAGGCATTTTCTTGATTGAAGATTGATATGGAAGGGCCCAGCTCACTGTGGGCAGTGCCACCCCTGGGCTGGTGGTCCTGGGGTGTATAAGAAAGCAGGCTGAACAAGCTCCCAGGAGCAAGCCGATAAACATCACTCCTCCATGGCTTCTGCATCAGCTCCTGCCTCCAGGTTCCTGCCTCGTTTGAGTTCCTGCCCTGACTTCCCACAGGCTCATAAGCTGTAAGGGAAAATCTTTTCTGAGCATCTTTGGTCATGACTGTTTATCACAGCAACAGAAACCCTAACTAAGGCATCCAGGTGCTCCTGGGAATAGACATAGTTGGAGGTGAGAGGAGCTGAGGAGGGGGGTGAGGCTTGGGATGGAGCCCTCACGCCTGGGCTTGCTGGTATGTGTTGCCATGGCTGTGTAAGCCAGAAGCGCTGACCTCTTGTGTCGTTTTTCAGGTACCATCCTCCTTGCTCTCTGAGGCAGGGTCTCACTATCCTGGAGTTCCAGGATTAGACCAGGCTGGCCATCCAGGGAGCCCTAGGCATCTCCTCGTCTCTGCCTTCCCAGCCCTGGGATGACAAGCACATGCTGATGACTGGCTTTTTAAATGTGAGTTCAGGGAATCAAACTCAGGTCCTCAGGCTTGCAAGGCCAGCCCTTTACTGATGGAGCCGTGTCTCTGGCCCTGGGGTCCATTTCCGCAGAATGACAGGAGGTTGTGTTATGGACAGTGGGTCAGGGACTCAGTCACAGCCCAGGAGAGATAATGCTGGAGCCTTGGTGTGTCAGTATTAGCCCTTTGCTCCTGCAGATCTGGGGTGTGTGGAGTGAGGGGGGTACTCAAAGCCCACAGCTTTTGTCTGTCTCATGCCTTGCTCCTGCCTGGCACCCCGCCTTCCCCTTGGCCTCAGCTGTTTGTAGGGGCCCTTTGTTCCACACTCCTTGGATGGCTTCTCCCTGCCGCTCAACTGACAGTTACGGCACCGGGGCAGGCTGAGTGTACAGTGGGACCCTACATACCTCGTTTTCATTAAAATACCTACTCCTTAAGCTGATTTTCCCCCCACACCTGCTCTCTGAATTACTGGCCCAGGAGATCCACTGAATGACACGTTAACTTCCCACACCCCAAAATCTCCCATGTTTGAAGGCTTATTTTGACTCCTGGCTTCAGTCACTTCAGTGTGTGGTCCTTTGGTCTGCACTGGGACAGTAGCTCATAGTGGGAATGTACAGTAGAGGACCCTGCTCACCTCCTGCAGCTGGAAGGCAGAGGGGAGAAAGGGAGGCAGCATCGCCTCCTAAGGCCTGTCTCCCATGACCTCACTTCCTCCCTGCTATGGGCTGTGCAGCTGGTTCAGCTAGTCGGCCTCCAGCACAGTAGTGTGTGAATTGCATCTCAAGACTGCCAAAGATAAACTACCATTGGCTGGGAGACAGAGAGGTGGAACTCTCCGAGTCTGAGGCCAGCCTGGCCTATATAGTGAGGCCCTGTCTCAAACAAAACGAAAAACCAAAACAAACAACCTCCTCCAAACAAAAGTCTCAAACAAACAAAAAACCCAAACCAACAATCAAAAAAAAAAAAAGGTCAATAATAGCAAAACCAAAAAACACCCCCAAAAAAGAAAGACAAACTTACTGTTTGGCTTATTAGATAATCCATCTGGAAAGATCAGGGCTGTGGCTTGGTGGGTTCTGATCACCTAACTTGCACAGGTCTTGGGATCTACCCTTAGTAGTTAGGTCTGAATTTATCAAGTGCAGTGGGACACCTGTGATTCCAAGAACTTGGGAGATAGAAGCAGGAAGTTCAGAAGTTCAAGGTCACCCTCAGCTGCATAGTGAGTTTGAGGCCAGCCTGGGATAGAGCTGCATTATTATTGTTTTTTTTTTTTTTAAGATTTATTTATTTATTTTATGCATATACATATCTGCATGTACACCTGGAGCCAGAAGAGGGCATCAGATCACATTGTGGATGGTCATGAGGCCACCATATGGTTGCTGGGAATTGAACTCAGGACCTTTGGAAGATCACTAGCTAGTGCTCTTAACTGCTGAGCCATCTCTCCAGCCCTATTACTGTTTTTTAAAAGACCATCAACAAGAAACTGGGAACTATCACTGTACTGCTTTGAACTGCCACATGAGCCCCTTGGAGCATCTAATTCCAAACACTTCAATCTAATTTCAACTGGACACAACAGAACAGTAGCCAACTAACCGGAAAGGGGTTGTGGCCACCAGCTGGGAATCATGCGTTCAGAACATGAGCCTGCATGGAATATTTCCGATTGAAATCATCGCCGGCAGGAAGTTGTCATCAGCGAGGGGGTCAGGATAGAACCAGAGAAGCCAGCTGATGATGACTGTCCACAGACGCCATTAAGAGCCCAAGGCTCTTGAGCGTGTGGACGAACTGAACTCAGGAACGTGGGTTGGGGAATTCCCACCAGTGCGCTTGCTGCCGCCCCCGGGGCCTCACAGGTTTCCAGGGCTTACCCAACTCTCAGGCTACGTAATTCTGGATTGCAAAGGAGGCTGAAATTCTGAGGTCTTGTGGTGACTTCCAGATGTTCTGAAAACCAAACCACCCACCAACAGCTTCATCGAACATTCATTACCCATTCCCCTTGGCCTTTGCTCCCCCTCTCCCCAGAGAATGATCCTTAGAGCACTCTCTGAAGGGCTCCCTTGGCACTCCTCCGCAGAGCCCCACCACCTCTGGACGTGTTAAGTTATCCTGCCTGCTGACCGAGTTTCTAGGATCTGATCAAAGTAAATGAAACCAAGCAACTTCAAGGTAACCTATGACTCTCTGCTCTGGGTCCCTTGCAGGGTCCTTACAGCAGCCACAGGGCTGAAGTCAGCCTTAAGTTGACTTCAGGAGGGCAGGTCTGGGCTGCTTATTCATTGACCATCTAAGCATATGCTCAGAAGTTCTGTGGGAGTTTGCTGGGACTCCAGAATGAAGACATCACAGTTGGGATTACTCATTGTCACCAGAAACACACACAATTGGCTCAGCTGGGAATTGCAATAGGAGGCATGTGGTGGAGAGTAGCTCCAGGATTCACAATCATCCACAGGAGCCTACCAGGGAGCTGGATGAATGTGGACAGGACCTTTTAGGGTTTGGAGACCAGTGAGGTGCTCCTGCTCCTGGGTGAGTGGTCTGCTTGGCACAGAAGAAGGGGTGTGGGTGTGAGCATGCCTGAGAGTAAGCTCTGAACCCTGTCCCTGAAAAGGCAATAGTGACTACTCTTCAAGGGCCCAGTTCACGCTGAGTGGTGGGCCTCAGCGTTCATTATGGTTTAAATGTGAAATGCGTCTCCCAGGCTCCTGAGAGTGAACACTTGGTCCCCAGCTGGTGGTGCAGTGCAGAAACACTCCAGAAGCTCTAGCAAGTGGGTCCCTGGGGATGGACCTTGTGAGTAACACATTCTAGTCTTCGGTCTCTGTTTTTTTTTTTTTTTTTTTGTTTGTTTGTTTTTTCGAGACAGGGTTTCTCTGTGTAGCCCTGGCTGCCCTGGACTCACTTTGTAGACCAGGCTGGCCTCGAACTCACAAAGATCTGCCTGCCTCTGCCTCCTAAGTGCTGGGATTAAAGGCGCGCGCCACCACAGCGCGGCTGCCTTCAGTCTCTGTCTGCTTCCGCCCCCCCCACCCCCCCGGGGTCTCAGCCGCTGTGTGTCCTGCCACTGTGAACTCCACCGTACCCTCCCCTTCATGACCGACTGTGCCTTCTCAGACAGAGAGCCAAAGCACACCCTTCTTCCCGTGGGTTGATTCTGACAGCTGAGAAAAGTCACCAACACCATGCAAGCTCCTCCAGGCTTAGGAACCAAGATGATTTATCGTTCCCACACAGCTGGACTGACTCTGAGGATGGTTTTCTGCATACTTCCCGTTTTCTTCTCCTGCATACTTGGGGTGAAGTAGCCCTCCATGTCCACCCATTACAACAGCTGAGAAAATTAGAGGCAGATAATCGTGGTGAAATTCTCAGTGGGTAAGTCCTTAGTTACCGAGGCTGTTGGATGTGGTGGTGGAGGTTGACCTGGTGCTGCTAATTATATGATGCGTGGGTTTGGTTCACCGTCTATGGCAAGGGTGTTAGCTTCCCCAGAGGGGCTGATAGTACCATGCAGAGGCATGCTACCATACCACGATAGCTAGAAACCATTGTATTAACCAAATTGTCATATCATCTTGGTCACTGAGGCTACATATACCTGACCTGGTTACCTAGGCTATAATCCTAGCACAGAAGGCTGAGACAGAGAGATAGTAAGTTTGAGGCTAGCCTAGTCTACAGAGTGAGTTCAAGGTCAACCTGGGCAACTTAGGGAAAGCCTAGCTCAAATAAAAAAATAAAAATAGGGCTGGGGATATGCTTCAGAATATTTGCCAGGAATAAGGCTCTGGGCTCCAGGTTCAGTATAGTAAATATAAACAAAAAATACATTAATAAAAACATATAAGCTACAAATGAGGCTAGCCTTCTCCCTTTCACTAGACCCAGGACCTAGGTGCTGAGCAGTACTGGCCTCTCTTTCTATCTAAGGAAGGGCCTCAAGTCGTCATCACTCCTTGGCTGCCACTTAGTCCTTGTCCAAGGCCTCTGCCCTGTTTGCCTGAGCAAACAAAGCTGTGTTGGTTAGCACTCTCCAGAGGCAGCAGGACAGAGACAGTTCATGAGGGCTCCGTAGTACTGGCTGCCTCCACCTGCCATCTCCAGGTTTGATGCCCAGGTGGGTCCATGGTGGGATTCTGGCCTGAGTCCAAAATCCTGGGGGCCAGAGGAGACCATGCTGCAAACCTCAGCTCAAGGACAGGAGGAAGAGGGTGACTTCAGCCTTTCTAGGCTGCTGTTTCTCAGGCCAAGCATGTTGGCTGGTTCTACTTCTCTGATCAGTTGGCTCTTTCTAGGCTCTCGGCAGACTGGATCAGGCTGCCCTCTAGGAAAGAGCACTTTTGAATAAATGGAATTCAATATTCAGATTCTGATCCCCTGACTGGGAATCCTCTACCAGATACAACCAGAAATAATTTGGGCTTCTCAGGCCCAACGGCGGGGACATCAGAGCTAACCACCATGACCACCTCCAACAGCAAAGACAAGGTTTGGGGTTTTCTTTTTTCTTTTTCCTCATCCTTTTTCTTCCTCCCCTCTTTCTCTCTTTTCTTCCCTTCCTTCTTCTTTTTCTTTTGAGACAGGGTCTCATGTAGCCCAGGCTAGACTTGAATTTGCTATGTAGCGCAGGATGCCCCTGAGCTCCCAATTCTTTTGCCTTCACAGAAGTGGGCACTAGGATTACAGGCAAACATCATTAAGCCTGTCCAGCAAAGTGAAGTTTGTTTTTAAATATTTTGGATCTAGAAGTGGAACCTCCTGGCTGGGGTCTGGCTTCTGATTTAAACAAAAGAACCCCCCCCAAAAAAAACTCCAACAACAACAACCCTCCAAGTGTGTCTACAAACTGGAGTCCCCAACTTCCTGTGTAACATCAACAATCCTCCCCCATACAGCAGCCCTGGCAATGGTTCTGGGGCTGTTTCTGATGAAGATGTCTTGCCCACTGCTTTGTGGACATTGAAGAGAGGATGGGACCATCCCCTTGGCCTCTGAGAGCCAAGATGCCTATTGAGGATACAGATGGGAGTTAGCGGTTGTCTGAGTTGCTGGGACTGAGGCAGAGCTTGCTGCACGATTCTATCCACAGCCAAACAGAGTGGCTTTACCAGGAAGATAAATGAGCTAGGATACTCATGACAGACATGCTCCGTTGCCGGCTGTCCTCACAGCCTCACGTGATATTGAAGGCTTAACTCTCCAAATAGTCTTAGGATCCATCTCATCTCCAGGAGTTTTAAATCAAATCCAGCAGGAATCTTGTGTGAGGTCAGGGTAGGGGCTGGTCATTGGGTTGGGTGTGACCGAGTAGGCAGGACTTAGGGGCCCTCCCCATTGGGGCACTCTGAACAGCCTTGGCTCTGCACACTAGGTTTTGAGCTGAACTTGTGTTTAAAGAAATGAATCTCAGGTTAAAAATAGATGAAGAGTTACAGCCCTCATTCTGAGGGTCCTCATCCTGGCTGTATCCTGGAATCCCTGGAGGAATCATAACCACCCAGAGCTCTGACTCAGTGAGTCTGTGGTGGGGGTTCAGCATCAGCATTTAATAGACAGACAGACAGACAGACAAAACTTTCTTGAAGATTTTATAATCACCACAGTTGAGAACTGCTAATTGAGTCTAACATTCTTTGCTGGAAGGAAAATAAAGGCCTTAGGAGGTTAGTGGCTGGGGTGGAGTTCCATGGCAGCTGCTCTCCAGTCTGGATTGGGCTTTTGATCTTCTAGGAGTTTATTATTACCGTTGGGTTTTGTTTTGTTCTGTTCTGAGACAGGCTGGTCTTGAACTGATGCCTCTGTCTGTCCTTGCTTCTCTGGTTCTGTGACACACCCACCGTGAAGAAGGTAACAGCCACCCATGCATGTGACCTTTCTGCAGCTTCATTTTCACATTGGAACACACATTTTCAATCTGATGGTTGAGTTTCTGAGAGAAATAGAGATCTTGAGGCAAGAAATCACGTGGGTCTTTATACTGCTTCTGGGGAACAGAGGCTCTGGACTTACACTGCATGGCCTGGGACTATATAGAGACACAGTCCCCAGAGGGTGGCTCCCAAGCTCACAGTTTAGCCTTATTATGTCACATGCTCCATTTCCATCCCCAGGGCTTGGGGTTGCAGGGCTATTCTGATGCAAACTGGTTGAAGGAGAAAAACCTGTCAATACCAGTGAAATGTTTCCTATTTCCAAGGCCACTTTCAGTGTGTCTTTCTCCTTGGAGAAGTAATGGAGGGCGAGGTGACACACATCTTTAATCCTAGCACTCGGGAGGCAGAGGCAGGCAGATCTCTGTGAGTTCAAAGCCAGCCTGGACTACATAGTGAGTTCCAGGACAGTCAGGCTTACATAGTGAGATTCTGTCTCAAACACGTAGAAAGTAAATAAATAAAGAGTCCTCACACACGAGCACAAGCATGGATGAACCTGAGGACTTTGTTCCATCCCCAGCACCCACAATTAAAAGCTAGGTGCAGCTAGGCCTGTTCATAATCCCAGTGCGGGGAGGCAGAGACAGCAGGAGCTCAGGTCTACCAGCGGGTCAGCTGGTAGAGCTGGTGCATTGAGATGCAGGTTCAGTGGGAGACCCTGTCACAAAAAATAAAGGAGGGAATAGTAGAGAAAGATACTTACTATTGGCCTCTGGCCTACACACACACACACACACACACACACACACACACACACACACA
>CAJQZJ010004953.1:2669436-2692538 GCA_907164525.1 Lophiomys imhausi | reverse complement strand
GGGGGCTTCCCCAGCAGAGGCAAGGTAGGTTCTAGCCAGTGGCTTTGGAATCCCAATGGCCTGGGCTGCAGCTGATCTCTCTCTCTCTCTTTCTCACACACACACACACACACACACACACACACACACACACACACATCATACAGCTGTCAATTGTGTCATTCATACAGCTGTCAATTGTGTCATTTGCGGTCACAGTCTAGAAGGCACATCCCCTCCGGACCTCTCTTCTCCCATGGGACCAGAATATCGACATAGAACAAGGATTCCTCATTTGCCATCATACTGACAACCACAAGGATTTGGGCTAGCTGGGTCAGCAGATGAAGCGCTGGGGGAGTGTCTGAGGGCCAGTCTCAGGCACAAGTACAGGGGCACCTGGGGCAGTAAGCAGAACAGCCTAGACAGAACAAATCTCCCAGGAAGAACCCAGACCTGCCTGCCCAGAACTCAACAAATGATGTCATGAACCACTGGAAGATCGCTTCGGGAAGGCCTCAACACTTCCTAGCCAGGAGTTCACCTCAGTTTGCTTCCATCTCTCAGTCTCTCCATTTGTCCAATGGGTGCAGCAGTCCCTATGTGATGTGTGCCCATCTTAGGACCTGAGCTGCTACCTTCCTGTGAACGACTGCCAATGGCTTTCCAAAGGATGTTGTGGGATCCTTGGCGAGGAGGATGCTCTGGGGCCCTCCCTCACCCCAGCCTGCCAGAGCAGCAACTGGAAGGGGCTCTAGTCGCCTCACATGATCCAGCAGGAGAGGGAATCTCCAGCAACTGCAGTCATAAATATTCGCCCTCCCTTTTAGCACGTTTACAATGCTCCCTCTTTTCCGATGCAGTAACTTATGCTAATGTCTTCCTCCCACTGCCTTTGCTACCCGATGACATCTGTTTAAATGTGGGGCCGGTGGGACCGAGTAAATCACCCTCTGCTGATTGCACGGATTTTGGTTCCACCGTGTGCTGCAGCAGCCACAGTCCTTGAGCACAGCTCCCAGCCTTATCTTGATGAACCGGACATAAATTGTAACTCCGGCAAAGTTGGAGAGCAACAAAATGCTATCGGGAGGATCTGGAGGATGGAGCATATGACTCTTCCTCCATGAATCGTGGCAGCCATGAATCAGGTCTAGAGGACCTGCCACCAACCGCTAATGCTGAGACATCAGGATGGCCTGGGGAGAGACAGACCGCTGGTCTCCTGAGCTCATGTTGATGGGAAGGAATCCCAGGCTCACTTTTGCTAACGTCTTAAGTTTCTGAAAACTACACACCATGTCTCTGTTAGCACTGGGCTCTGCTGCACAGGAGCAAAACCAAACCGAACTGGTGGTAAGTGCTTTATACCTGCAACGTGTCATTCATTCTGTAACATAAAAGAGAGGCTCCTTCGGTGCCGAATAGTGTTTGCATGAAATTGGCATTGGTCTTTGCTCCTTTCTGCTTCCTTACAGTATAAGATGGCTACCTGAGCTCTGGTTATCGCATCCTGATGGCAGAATGTCCAAAGAAGGAGCAAAGAAAGGGCATGCCCTTCCTTTTAAAAGAAAAAAAGAAAAGCAGAGCAAAAAGCATTTTCTTCTGCAGAACGGTTTTAGGATAATGAAAAATTGTGAAAACCATTCACTGAGCCTCATGTACTCTGCCCCCATTAACTACTTTCTCTGGTGTGGTGACCATGTTACACTTCGAGTCATTGTTGACTGGAGAGTCTACTTGATTTGGGCTGGCTTTGCTTCCTTCCCTATGTGATGTTCCTCCTGGGTATCTCACTCTCCCCCATCCTGGTCTCCATTCTGGAGCCAAGCTGTCTGACTCTGCCCCAAGCTACCTACCTAAGCTCCCAGGGACCCTGAGGCTGAGCCAATCCATTTCAAGATCCAGGGACAGGGGCTGGGAGATAGCTCAGTGATTAAAGTACTTGGCTACACAAATAAGGATCTGAGCTTGAGCCACAAGTGCCACATTAAAAAAAAAAAAAAAAGTGGGCGTGGTGGCATGCATTTGTATTCTCAGGGCTGGGGAAAAACAGGCAGATTCTCGAGGCTTGAGGGCACATGGCTTAGTCTACCTGGTGAGTTCCAGGCCAGTGAGAGACCCTGCCTCAAAAAACAAAATGGGCAGCATCTGAGGAATGACAACTGAGATTGTCCTAGGGACTCCACACATACATACATGTCCCTGAATATACATGAACACGTGCTTATATACACAACACAATTCAAAGACAGGCTCAGAGAGTGCAAGCCTATTGCTTGAGCATGCTTGTAAGCTAGCTGCAGAACTATAAGCTATCTGTCCCAGTTTCAGGAGCCTGGGTCTACACATGGTCTTTTCCTTGTCATGGTCCCAGACAGGACAGAGGAGAGGGCTTCATGTGGAGTTCCAGAATCCCGGATCTGTTTTCTAGGGTCTTTGGTTATTCTGCTGGACCACAACATCTGTCTGGTGGCAGATAACAGAAGATGATAAGATCGGGGTTCAGGACCAGACACCTCCCAACAGCCACTGTCTGGAGCCCAGATGGGGCCATGTGACTACTCAAGTCAGGAAGTCATGATAGGTAGACAGGGGGATAGGGCAGCTGGGCTACGAAACAGTGAAGATGGAGCTGAGGGGTCGGTAAAGTGCCTGCCACACAAGCGTAGGGACCTGAAATCAATTTCCAGGGCCCATGTAAACAGCTAGGCAGAGCTAGGCAGAGCGACACAAGCCTGTAATCCAAGCACTGGGAAGACAGACAGAAAGATCACTGGACACTGGCCAGCCAGCAAAATCATCAAGCTCTAGGCTCAGTGAGAAACCATATCTGAAAATCACCCTGTCTGAAAAACAAGGTTGATAGTTTTTGGGCACCCTAAAGTAGGTCTCTGGCCTTTGTGAGCCCACATACATGTGTACCTGCCCACATAAAAATGAACGCATGCACTCACACATAAGAACATGCAGAGAAATAACATGGATGAGCCGCTCCAGCTCCCAGAGTACGTCAAGGGCCTCCAACGGCAGAGGGGCTCTTCTTGGTGGGTGCCTAACAAGACTGGGGTGTAGGAAGAAGGGATACTGTGGTACAGAGTGGAGCCCTGCCCTATCCCCCTAATTTGGCAGCTTCTTCTGGAATTCAGGACTCAAGGAACAACTTGCAGCACAGAGCTGTAGCCTCTGCAATGGAGTCCAGTCCGAGGTTTCTAGGAAACACCCAGGAACACACAGCAGGCGCAGAGCTGACCTTACAAAGGACTCCGCAGAACCCCAAAGCTACAGGCATCCCAGGATCGGGAGGGGAAGAGCAGCAGGTGTTTACATTTGTTGAAGGGATCATTTGGGTGACGGATGACAGGCCCCGGCCTCAGAAGATCATGCAGGCTTTGGCTTTCAGTCTCTTCAGGGTCAGATACAGTGCATGGCTGACATTAAGCTCAATTTTGGGAGGGACGCTGCTGTGGACAGCCTCATGTCTCTGCACTTCTGGTTTCTGAGGGTTGGGTAAAGGTGACATGGATGTCACATGCCCTCCTGCATGGCTCAGGTCTTGTATATCCTCAGGACCCAAGCCAAGGTACATCTAAGGTACCTTACTCCAGTGGTCTTCGGCAGGTGCCCACACTAGGTAGAACTCACCTCCAACTTGCCATGGTCTATTGTGGGCCCCCAGGCCCCAAGTGTGTACAACAAAGGAAGGTGCAAAGCATTATGGGCCAAATGATGGCTGACTGGCTGACATCAAGACTAGCTTGGAACCCCTGATGAAACTCATGGGTGGTCAGAGCACTGAGTGCCAGGCTGGTTAGAGCCTACTGTCCTACTGTCACTAGGACGCCCACCCAGTCCTGTACAGGAGGTTGCTGACTGCAGGTAGTCAGGGGGCATAGCCCCAGCACTAGAGACAGGCCCCCAGCAAGGAAGGCCTGTGTGTTCTGTCATACAGGAGTCACCTGGGTGTCCATGGATATCCACACAGCAGTACTCTGGCAGGAGACTGAATGCAAGGCACAGGGCAGAGTTTTCTCAGAGATAAAACTCTGTGTCTCTGGAAAGGCAGTTTGGCCCTGGTGCCTCCTGTCACCTTGCTGGGGCTACTCTGGATGGAGCTTCACGTGTGACTCTTTTGAGTGTCATTTTCCTTTCTCCTTCTACAGAGGCTGTCAAGTCCTGGGGCAAGATTTCAGAGGGATTGCTAACTGTTACAGCAGGATTCTCAGGCCCTGGCCTGAGATGGTTCAAGACCCAAGAACACCCTACTCTATCTCCCTCTGGCATTCCAAGCCACGAGACATCTCTGCCCTGTGAGGAAGCCAGCTCCACTCCCCCCCCCCCGCCCTCCAATTCAACGCTGGTGGGTCCCACTTGGAGGGCAGGCTGTGAGGATCAAAGGTGGTGGTATATCCAGCAGGCTCACGAGACACCAGCCTTGCATGATTGTCCTCAGAGATGGATGGCATAAACACCCAGTCCACATGGACTTTAGAAGCCCCAGGAGGTATTTCTTTGTTGTCCTGTACATGGCAGCCTGGGAGATGCCCCCTGAGTGCCTCACCTGGAAAACTGAGCCAATGATGGCAACAGCCACTTGCAGCCACTAGCAACAACAAAGGGCCAAGCTCTTTTAGCTCTCTTAGAAGCTAGCAGACCATGGGTCAGGCTGGGGGTGGAGAAGACACTGGGGGCATGAGCAATGACCCCCTAAGTTCTAGGATTTTACCAGAACCTGCCCTAGCTGCAGCGTTGAAACAAGGAAAGATTCCTCTCTAGGACACAGAACCCTGGGAGCTAGAAGCTGCAGAGATAAGCGAACACTGACCCAGGGGATGTCCTCTCCTCCCATAGACATCAGGGTCACCGCCCTCCCCAGAAGAGTCCTGCAGGCTTATCTCAGGGTTCCTAACGGGAAAAGGAGGTATTTACAAGGGGTGAAATCCGCCCTGGCCATCACATCCTTCACAGAGGACAAGTGTTTTTTTGTTTTTGTTTTTGTTTTTTTTTTTTCTTCAGACTTCCATATTCTGTGAAGCCGAAGAAATGTACTTCTGGTGCAGAGAGAACAGAAGGGAGTCAAGTTAGCCTGGCTCAGAGCGGGAGAGTCAGCCTGCCCCAGCTTCCAGCTGCAAAATAAGTCACATAGGAGGGGTGGGTGGGGCCAGGGGAGAGCACTTGGCCAGTATGTACAGAGTCCTGGCTCTATCCCCTGAGCAGAAGAAATAAATGAATATTTTCCCCTAAACCTGACATCAAATGATCCTGACACACACGTGGTCCCTGTATCCTGTTATGTGAGGTGAACCAGAGCTGGCAACACTGGAGTGAGGTTGTGACCCACCTGGTCACCAAACAGGTACAAATCCTCTGGAAAATGCATATATATATATGTATATATGCATATATGTATATATATGTATATATGTATATGGCTGGGGTTGTGGCTCAGTTGGTAGAGAGTCTGCTTAGCATGCATGAAGCCCTGGATTCAATCCCCAGCACTAAATAAACCAGGTGAGGTGGTACATCCCTTAGTCCCAGCCCTCTCGAGGTAGAGAAAGGGGGATCCTGAGTTCAAGGTTATCATTGGCTGTATAGTGAGTTAGAGGCCAGCCTGAGCTATGTGAAAGCCTATCTCAAGAAAAGATAGATGATAGATAGATAGATAGATAGATAGATAGACAGATAGATAGACAGATAGATATAAAAATTTGCATGTCAGGTGTGGTGGTGAAGACTTATGATAACAGCATTCAGAAACTAAGTCAGAAGGATCATAAGTTCAAGGCCATCCTAGGCAATTTTGTGTAAGAGATGTAAGAGCTCAAAATTTAAAAAGAAGCTGAAAATATAACTCAGAGGTAGAGCGCTTGCAAGTGTTTGTGAGGTTCTGATGAGGCTCCGTCCCCAGCACTGCAAATAAATAAAGAAATAATAAACAAATAAACTTATAATCCAAGTTCAAGTACAGAGAATGTTAAGAAATGGAGAAAAGCTACATAGGAAAGACTCGTCAAGGAGCCCAGCAAATGACTCAGTGGATAAAGGAGCTTGCTGCCAAGCCTGACTGAGTATGATGTGTGGGACACGTCCAGTGGGAGAAGAGACCCAGCTCCAGCACATTACCCTCTGACCTGCACACCACACACACACATGTAAAAAAGATAGGTTGATCAGTAGAAGCAATGAGATCATAGATCCGTTATTACTTTCAAATACAGGGGAGAAATAAAAAATAAAATTAAAAAATTAAATATGACTGGATTTCAAGGTTATTTAAGGAGTTTTAATTAGAGAAAACACCCGCCAAGTAGTTTGGGGGGGTTAGGTGAAAGAGGCCCTGTAGGCCCCAGACTACCCAAAGCTTGCCGAGCCCCACGCACTAGCAGGGACTTGCACCCTGTCTTGGAGAGTGCAGGGTATGGGGCTAACCTGTGCTAAAGCACAGGGTGTGTGGATGTGCAAGGCTCAGAGGCCCCCAGGTTCTCCAAATCTCTGCTCTGCTCCAAGCTGTTCCACATCATCCCGGAACAGGCAGAACTTGCTAGTTCAGGCTCCAGAAGCATTCCGCACTATTCCATTGTGTGGCCCAGCCCTTCTCTCGACACTTCTCAGCATTGTTTGGCTCTTGGCCCTCCGTCCCCCAGAACCAAGCTGCTGTGGAGGCCCATAAAACACAGAGGCCCTCACTTTCCTGTTTTTCCAGCGCCTGGCTCCCTCAGGATGTGCATCACCTCGGAGCTTTGCTCAGGTTCCCAGGCGCCTCTGAGTGTGCAGCTCCCAGATCTGCAGCTGACCAGAGCTTGAATCTCTGGGGGTGGACTTGATCCATGGGTGTGTGTGTGGGGGGGTGTTGGGAAAATTTTCTGGGATGTATGTAGCTAGGTATCCATTCTCATGCCTCTATACATATACAACAAATATTTAAGGCATACTTGACCCCATACATGAGTTCCCATCTTCAGAGACTGTGAGGGGTGTCCCAACTAGCTAATGCTGTGTAACAAATCACCCCAAACCTCAGCGCCATAGCTCAGCAATCATTTGTTATTGCCTATGTTCATTTGCTGAGAATTCTGGGTCAGAATGCCACTCCTGCCCCAGCCCCCACTCCCGAGGGACTTACAAAATAGAGTCTTATTCTGTCAAAGACGTGGAGACTAAACAGCTGCTAAGGAACTGTCCACTGAGCCCATTCATTCTTGTAGGAAGAGGACGAATCAGTTCTGGGCCCCTCTTCACAGTCTGTCTGCTCTTGGCCCAGGGCTCTGTGTCTCGCAGATCCATCATCCATCAGTCTCTGCTCTCATCTCTGCTTGGTGCACTCCCCGTGCCATTTCTTGCTTCTGTCATACTGAGTTCCAGCTTGCTCGCCCTTGCCGCCTCTGATTAGTGGTTACTTTTCTGCTACTGTAATAAAGCACCATGAGCAGAAGAACCGAGAGAAGGAAGGGTTTATCGGAGCTTATGGTTCCAGAGAGCTGAGTCCATCTCACCAGGGAGACATGGCAGCAAGCAGCTGGCATGGCAGCTGAAGCAGGAAGCTGACGGCATGCATTTTCAACCATGAGAATGAGATCAAGAAAACAAACTGGAAGTGGGGTGAAGCTATATACTCTATCCCCCCCCCTCCAGTTAGAGTATATAGAGTATATTCCTTGGGCATACTTCCTCCAACAAGGCTGGAATTCACCCTAACTTACCCAAACAGCCCCGTCAACTGGGAACCAAACTGTTCAAATACCCAAGATGGAGAGGGGGAGCATTCTCATTTAAGCCACAGCAACCTCTTTTAACTTGAGTACCTGTAAAGACCCCACCGCTGAATAAAATCACCCAGCAGGGGTTGTAATGCAACATCCTATTTGTGGGAAGGATTCATGGGTGCACCCTAACATCTCCTCCAGGTCCTGTGGTTACCATGGTGTGGTCACGTTTCCATCCTCCTTAAGACGTCTGAGCCTATCAACCCTAGCCACTTTGTGTCACAGCTATTTAATGCCACAGTTGACCCTCTTTGTCACCCAAAATGGATACTTACGTGTGGCAGTGCATCCCAGGGACTTAGAGGCCAGATGTATGGGGAAAGCTCCTCCCTGTGTACCCTCTGATGGGGTCGGGGTGGGCATCTGGATCTTCACCTCACTTCACAGCAATGCAGGGAGTATCAATGGAGCTTGCCTTCCTAGAGCAGAGTTGGAAACACCCTTTCAGGGGCAAAGCAGATGCCCTATAGGGGTGGCTGGCTGAGCATGGGGAAACTGAGAACATACAGCAGGCGCCATCCAGAAGGAGGGGCCAGAGCATGTCCTCTCCTGGCAGATTCTCCAGGGACTCCCAAGGCACATCTGAACATTTCTGAGAACCTAATGCCTCCTCTCATCGATACACGTGTCCAATGTCATAATCTTCTTTTCCCTTTGTATGATAAAAACACTTGTCACATTGAGTGTGAGGATCTGTTGGCTCCAAATCTGTGTAGAAACACTGCACTTGAGGTGGCTGTGGCTGCTGGCTGAGGAAACAGCATGCAGGGTCAGATCTGGGAACAGGGTCGTAGCTGGGAAGCAAGGACAGACAAGGGCCACTGTACAGCCTTCACTCTGGGACTCTGGCTTCCTCTGTAAGCTTCCTTGGGCGCTTCCTCGCTTTGAGAACAGGTGTACCCCCTCCCACACAGAGGAAGATGTGGGACCAGTCCCTTGGTGGACATTTGCCTTCGAGCTCAGTTGTTTTACCGAGTTGACAACTTCAAAACCAGAAAGGCTCTGCATCAAAGGCTTCCTGTTGTAAATTCCCTTCCACATCTCAGGTACTAAGTGGCTGGAAGAGCCGGTGACAACAGAAAATGCTCCAAAAACACTCTGGGGGAAGCATAGGGGGCCTGACCTTGGAAGATCTGGGGGAACTACCTTGTGTTTGCCAGAGTTTTGAAGATGTTTGAGGCATCCCAGCTTTGATATTTTTGTTATTCAAAAATCTTTAGCGTTAATAAACAATTAATTTTTAAATTTGGCAGTAGAAGTGTGCACAGAAGGGCTGGAAAGAGGGCTCAGTGAAAAAAGGTATTTGCAGCCAACTCCAGGGATCCCCAAGGCACATCTCTTCCAGCCACTCAGTACCTGAGATGTGGAAGGGAATTTACTGCAGGAAGCCTTTGATGCAGAGCCTTTCTGGTTTTGAAGTAGTCAACTCTGTAAAACAACTAAACTCAGGTCTGGGACCTGAGTTCAATTCCCAGAACCTACATGGTGGAAAGAGAACTAATTCACACAGTTTGTCCTCTGACTTCCTCTTGTGATCCATGGCACGTGTACGTTCACACACGTGGCACACAAAAACAAATAAAATGTAATTTTGTAAGAGGAGACTTGGAATGAGTAATGGAGGCATTGGCAAGCAGTGCTGGGGGTCATTTTAAAAGCAGATGGTGGTGTGATTGGGGTCTGTGTTTCCGTAAGACCCACGACCTTGATGGAGACAGCCTGGCCCACACCATCCTTCACCCCAGCCATCCTCTCAGTCTCTGACTGGCCCTACTGGTCTCTGAGAAGAGCCCAGCGCTGAGAGTACCACAGTCCCTTCTCTGTTGTTTCCATGGTGACTTGGGTCTGGTGGCTGAGCATCCTCTACAGCCTTGAGCACCTAGGCACAGTCGCCAATATTCATCATTTTAGCAGTCCCAGGGAGCATGTGGCTGTATCTCATTGTGGTCCCTTTCCTTTCATTTCTTCATGACTATGTGTGTGTTTGCAGTGTGTGGGCACATGTGTGCACATGTGTGTCAAGGTTAGAAGTTGGTGTCATGAGGCAGGATCTCTTACTTGACCCAGAATTCACTGATTCCCTGGTTGCTAATCAGTTCGCCCTGAGGGTCTCGTCTCCCTCTCCTAAGGGCTGGTGCTACAAGCAGGCTACCACACCTGCCCAGCTTTTACACAGGTGGGAGCTTTGGAACCAAACCTCACTCTTCAGGCCTGTTTGGCAAGTGTTACCCGCTGAGCTATGTCCCTGGCCCTTGCTGTTGCTTCAATGCGCATCTCTGAGCACGAGGTATAGTCTACTATCTACTATCCCCATCTTTGACTCAGGATGCCTTTGGCAGGGGGAACCCACTGTAGCCAGCTGTTGTACACCACAGGGATATCGTACAGCTCTTCTTCCCTGGAGTTTTGCAGTCAGTAGCAGAGCCTTGGCTCAGTTGGCTGGGATGTGGGCAGAGAGCACACAGCTTTAAGGGATGGCTCATCAGAGGTAAGTGGAAGTGATCAGCGGGGTGTGAGCCTATGCCTATCTGATGCCAAAATTCAAATTGAACCCTGAGTGCCCCCACCAACCCTCCCACTCCACAGGCACCAGATGTTTGGCATGGGGTAGCCGCATCTGCCTGCCAAGCTGAGTATTCCAGTTGTCTCTTCAAGTCTTACTTAGAGCTCCATTACGCCTCACACTCCTCACACTCCCATTGGGAAAGGCTAACTTCACAGGAACCAGATCCTATTTGTCCTGGGACACAGATCAGTCTAGAAAAGACTGCAGGTGACAACAGGCCTGCTGAGTAAAGGCGTCCACAGTCACATCATACACTCTTTCCCTACTGAGTGGGGACTTTGAATGACAGTGTTAAAGGGTCAGTCTGACACGTGATCAAAACAAACCAGGCACAGAGGAAGCAGTGCAGAGCTGGCCAGGGCTCGCACAGTTTCTTAACGTGGCCTGTGTAGTGAGGACGGGATTTCACAGACCTGCTTTACGGCTCCCCTAAGTAACATTATCTTGTTAAAGACATTAACCTCAGGCCTTAACTGTTACATAATTGGTTTTATTGTTTTTTCATCCTGGGGAGAGACCTGTAGGAGACACTCCTTGGTGAGAAAAGGGTCGAGGGTCAAGAAAACATTGAATGTCAAGGTGGCCAAACGACTGCTTGGGGAACGCTGGCCAATTACAAAGAACAGACAGTGCTGGTCTCCATGGTCTGTTTTTATGATCTAAGAAAAATCTATGAAATACCAAACGTTAATAACGCTTTCATAGCTTTGCCCAATGTGACACAGCTGTGAGAGAATGCTTCTGTGCTCAAGCTTGAATTGGGCAGTGAAAGATTGTCTTCCTGCCCTATGGGCTGAAACCAGTCCACCATGCCCATGAAACAGCTGCAGGCCCTGTGGCCCCACACCAGCCAGTAAATGACCTTCATTCTTACTGGATCTAATGTGGGGGCTGGAGGGGAGCTCTGCGGACAGAGCTTGGGCTTAAATGGTCTTAACTTGTCCATGATTTAGGACTTTTTTCATCTGAAGAGACGATCAGGCAACTGATCCAAGAAGAAGCCAGCTGGATTCTCTAGAACCAGAGGAGTTACAGACGGTTATGAGGCACCTGACATGGGTGCCGGAAACCGAACCCTGGCTCTTGAGCTCTTAGCCTTTGACCATCTCTCTAACCCATGCATCTCATTCTTCCTAAATCTCAATCAGTCTTTGCTTGATTAAAAAAGAAATCCCCAAGTACAATTTAAACACCCCACGCTTCTTGTACCCACCTCCCTCTCATCTTCAGGGCTCAGTGGATCCACATCAGGATCTACACAAGGAAACTGGGCTGGCTGGGAACCCTGGATGTCAGTACTATATTCGACCCATTTTCTTTCCACATACCACATTGCTTCTGCCTGCTTGCCCCCAAGATTGGCCCTCTGAGGCCACAAATGAGTGACAGCGGGGAGGGGTGGCTGACTGTGGACCCAGGACCTAGGATGTCTGAGGTTCCTGACTGGACAATTGACTCCTTTGCCTGCCTCACTCTGACTAAGCAAGAATGTGTTGTGAGCTCATGGCCAGTCAGCTGACCATATTGTATGAAGTCATCTTCTCAACTTGAAACAAATCTTTTGGTGCCCTTGGATGTAACTGACCTGGAACATCGACTAGCCTGCTTTCTTCCTACCACATGTACAAATAATTTGGAAACCCAAATGTGTACCAAACTGATCCTGGGGAGGAGGCTTTCCTAAGAGGTCTGCACAGAATTCAACTTCTCCATCTTTTCCTCGCCCCTCTTTTCCTTCCTTTGAAGGCACAGAAGAACACTGGCTCAGCTTCCTAAAGTAACCAGAATATTCCTACTTGGAATATCATCTGAGTTTTAGTGGCCAAAATGCCTCTGAAATACTGAAGTTTTAATTCACAAAATCTTTTCAAAACCCTGTCTACCCTGAACCCTGCTCTTCAAAGTATAGAAGCTCTTCAAGGAGCTTTTCTGGAAGTCTATGTAGTAATATCTACCAAGTTTGAATAAACAGCAACTTGGCTTCCCCGAAGTTAGGGATTATGGAGAGGAACTAATTAAGGATGTGTGTGGATTGCCGATGAGATGTTCGCTACGGTGATGTTTATCTAGACGTCGGTCAGTAGGCGATGCCAGCGGCTCTGAGGCAGGGCCCTAAACTGCAGGAGGATTCCACCCAGAGAATGCAAACACATCCAGAGCTGCGTCTGTAGCCTCCTGCCTGTACAAATATCTGTACATCTGAGAAAAGGTGGGGGCAGGGGTGGAGCTCAGCAGCAAGGCCTAGGTTCAGTGCCACAATAAGAGGGGAGGGAAGAAGGGATGAAGAGAGGGAGGGAGGGAGTGGAGGGAAGAGAAAGGAAGGGAAGGAAGAGGTGGGGACATGGATCAGTGGGAGAGAGGGGGTCTTGCAAGCACAAGAACCCAAGTTCTATCCCTAGTACCTAAAAACTGGGGGTGGTATCTCATGTTTGTGTCCTAGCTCTGGGGAGGTAGAGATAGGTGAATCTCTGCGGTTTCCAGGCCAATTAGAGATACTGTCTTAAAAAAAAAAATAAGGCCAGGCATGGGAGCATGCGCCTTTAATCCCAGCACTCGGGAGGCAGAGGCAAGTGGATCTCTGTGAGTTCAAGGCTAGCCTGGTCTACAGAGTGAGTCCAGGACAGCCAAGGATACACAGAGAAACCCTGTTTTGAAAAACTAAATATAAAAATAAATAAATAAGAGAGTGAAATAGGTAGATAAAGGTGCCTTGTTGCCAATCCCCAGAATTCACATGGTGGCAGGAGAGAACAAGTTGTTCTCTGACCTCCATACATGTGTTACATTACATACACCCACACATATACACAATAATAAAAAAAATCTACGTATGTGTGACACAGCCAAGGTTGTCCTTGGCATGTACACACATGGGTACACACACATGCACACACACAAAGCAGAGAGATACGGGTGTTTGTCTTTAACTTTCTTTTTTTTTTAAATTCAGCCTGGGGCCTCAGCTCAGGGGACTCATATTATGAATGGGTCTTTCTACTTTGGTTAACCCTGTCAGGAAACATTCTCACAGACACACCCAAAGGTTTTGTGTCTTCTACGTGATTCTAAACCCAGTTAAGTTTGTTATAGTTCAATCTCCGTGGAACCTCCAAATGTTGTAGTACAAAGTAGCCACACTAACCATTCAGTCAGCCATCTCAGTCAGATGTTGATGGCTTATTGAATGCACACCCCAAAACTAGTCACAGTCAGCATGACCAGGGTCATAGAGTTCTTAGAACCTAACTGTGAGGCCAGTCGCTTCCAAGGCAGGCTTTTTATAAGAAAAACTGAAACCAGGTAACAATCAGGTAACCAAATATAGGAAACAAACCACATCCAGGCAACAACCAGGTTCATGTATGAAACAAATCATATCCAGGTAATAACCAGGTAATCAGGTATAGGAAGCAGGGGGAGGGCAGCATTACATCATTTTGACTAGCTAGACAAAGCATTTCTTATATTTTTGGTTGTGAGCCTAGCCTTTAACAGCTGAGCCATCTCTCCAGCCCGACAAAGCATTTCTAACTGACCTTTAATTTGACTGCTCCCAAGTGGAGCTTGGGGACTCCTCAGAATGTCAAGGTAACAAAGTAACAAAGTATGAGTAATTCATTTTATAACTAAAATGGAGACGGAAGACAAAAATGGCTGCTATTATGTTAAAGAAGCAGGCTCCAACAAAGTTGACAATGGAGACTAGCCATCGCAAGTCTACCCAGTGTCAACTTGATGCCTAGATCCAACAATTTTAAATCATAACGTTCTGAACCTCCATACCTGATCGCCAGAGGCTCATGGCTATCTCATAATGCAGGGTACAGTCAGTCCATCTTCAAAAGTCCCCATTGTCTTTGTTTGTTTGTTTTGTAGAGACGGAGCTTCTTTTTGTAACCCTGGGTACTCTGGACTTGTTTTGTAGACCAGGCTGGCCTTGAACTCAAAGATATTCGCCTGACTCTGCCTCCCAAGTGCTGGGATTAAAGGCGTGTGCCACCATGACCAGCAACTTCTCATAGTCTTAACAGTTTCAACAGTTTAAAATTCTAAAGTCTCTTGTAATATTCATAGTAATCTCTTAGTAGTGAGAAATGAAATGAAAAACAAATTAAACACTTGCAATAAATAGTAGCACAGAGCAATCATTTCCATCCTGTGAGGAATGGGGGCATAGTAAGGAAAGACCAGACCAGGGCAACATCAGAACCGAGCAGGGCAAACATCAACCCCTGCTGTTTCATGCCTGGCCCCTGGGGGTCCAGATGGACTCATCTTTGATCCAACAGCTTTGAATACCCTCACCCATCCAGTTCGGCCATGTGCAGCATAGGCCAGCTCCACTTGGTGACTGAAGCTTTCTTTGATGAGTGTCATGGTCATGGTATCTCCAACACCTTCAGGGCACCTTTTCTATTGTCCCACTGAAAAGCTGAAGGTCTCCTTTATCTGCATTATTATCTTAACAGTTACTGCTACTTTCTCCATATCACCTTGTCTGACAATTGAGGCTTGCTCACCCTTCCTTCCTAGACAAACTGTCTTTGTTGTTCACTTGTTTTGGTTTGCTTGTTGTTGGTTTTTCTTTTTATCTTTCTCCTCTATCTCTCAATATACAGTCGACCAAGAGTAGCAAGCAATAACCATGCCACACCCTGGATGCCCTCCTGTCTTGAAATTTCCCACACCAAAGAAATTAATTTGTTTGTTGTTGTTGTTTGTTTGTTTTTTTAATTCAGGCTTGATGACATCTTGAGGACACAGGTGGAATGTAGCCAGGTTCTTTGCCAGAAGGTAGCCTGAATGACCTCTAGCTCAGTTCTCAAGAGAGTCCTTGGTCCCCTTAAAAACCTCATCAACCAAATTTCTGCTACCCACACTTTTCAAAACATTCTTCTCTTCTAAGATCCCACTAGAATGATCCACTAAGCTCTGCTGGGTTCCTTTAACCCACATCTCCAGACTGCAGCATGCCTCCTGCATGCTATTTCCAAAGGCCCAGGAACCCTATACTCAGGTTTATCATAGCAACAGCCTCAGTTCTCGGCATCAACTGGTTTTCTAGTTGCTTTGACAAATGCAATGTAAGGAAAGGGGGGTTGTATCTCGCCTCACTGTTGAGGTTGCAGTGCATCGTGGGGAAGGCATGGGGCCAGGAGCATGAAGTAGCTGGTCACATTGTGTCTGCCAGCAGAAAGGTGACTGCTGGTGCTCGGCTCACTTTCTTATTATTTTTCTAATTAAGTCTGGTCACTAGCCCATAAGATGGTGCTACTCACATTTGTCGTGGGTCCTTCCTCCCCAGTTAAGTCTTTGTGGCAACATCCTCACACGTATCTAGAGATCTGTCTCTCCGGTGAACTAAATCCCATGACACTGACAATGAAGATGAACCATCTGTACATATTTCTTATAAAGGATTAAAGTATTTCTAGGTACTACAGAGTCCTAACAGTGGTCACCAAGGGAAGGACAATACACAGGGTCTGGAGCAAGGGACCAGGGCAATTGGGCAAAGCTCCCACAAAGGATTGGGTAGTGGCTCTGACTTTCTCTTTTGCCATCTGTCAGAAAGCACCAGTTTTTCTGAGCTACTTGACTTTCAGCATCACTGTCCACTTTGGGCCCTTTCTCTCATCTAGACAGGTTGCCACACACACACACACACACACACACACACACACACACACACACGCACGCACGCACGCACACATGTACACATGCACACACGCACCCTGAGATGAGAGCTGCAGGACCTCCTCTCAGCACAACTTGAGCTATAGTCCCTTGGAGAAGTCGGACGGAAAGCAGGCAGCCCCACCCTCAGGGAAGGAGGAAAGGCATGGACTAGGGAGGGTTCTGACTGCAGATGCAGTGGAGGGGCCGGCAGCAGGCATCTTGAACCCTGGGCCAAGAACACCCAGGGACTCCTATGGGCTACTGAACCCGTGTGACGGTGTGGAGTTGGAGCTTCAAGAGGCCTTCTGAACAGGCAGATGGAGGTGATGCAGGCTCCCATGGCCTGGACTTCTGCTGGGCAAAGACTTGCACTTCAAGGCTTTATGGGGCATTAGAGGGGACAGGGCCAGTGATGGAAGCACCCAGAGGCAAGATGTACCATTGTTCAAGCCTCCTGCTCACCCATCAGCCTTCCTTCCCCTGCATGGTAGGGGCACACTCACAGCCGAGGGACTCTGGATATCAGGACTAGACTCTAGAAAGTTCCACAGACGTGTCTCTCTTTTTTCCAGTTGACTGGGAACACTGACTCTGCAGCCCTGGCTTCTGCACAGCTCGCCCTCCCCCACCACAGGCAGCTGATGCCAGGATTGGTTTTCTGTATGCAAGGTTCTTTCTTACACAGGTGAGCCTCAGTGGGCAACTGGGGCCAGGCTCCCTGAGTGCAACCCACAGGACCAGGGTGGGTAATTCAGGAAGGTGTCCCAGAGAGGACCATCTGGGCCAGTCCCATGGGTCAGCAGGGTACCTCAGAGAGCCAAGAGTTGGGTGGGGGATAGCATTAATACCAAAGCCGCCATGACAGGGAGACTCAGGACAGGCCTGGCTCCCAGCTGAAATGCCTTAGGGCAGGGAACTAAGGTCCCAAGCCTCTGGTGGCCCTCTTTAAAATGAAAACTGGATTAGTTACATGGTGATGTTGGAAACCTGGCACAACACATGAACAAGGAGCAGTGTGGGTGACAGAAAGTCCCCAAGAAACAGTAGCTTCAATGATCGAGAACCTTCTTCTTGTGACATAACTGGAGACAGGCTTTTGGGGTCAGTTGCTATATACCAAAAAGCCCCTAGGGATCTGGACTCCTTCCTGCTTTGCACCCTGTGCTCTGCCATGGGCTTTTTTTGCCACAGTGACAACTTAACCACCACCCCATATACACAGGTGGAGCAGGAGAAAGGGAATGACTATAACAGAGTCCTGCATATGGGGAGGTATGTCGGGGGACCTGGCACTAGGTCATGGGGATTGAGGAGCTGGGAGGGAGGAGGAGAGCCAGGTATAACTGCAGCCTGGGGCCTCAGCCCAACCCTCTATTCCTTAGGCATCTGTAGAGTGGGCCTGTCCCCACAGTCATCCTGAATCGTGGTGGGAAGGTGCCCATGTCTCATGGATACCACCTAGATTCTAGCTTAGGGTACTTTCCTAAAAGGATCTGATGGGGTAGTGTTAAGCATTCTAAATGTTAATTAATTGGTCCTGCTTGCTGTCTGTTACTTATGTTGACTCTCATTGGTTAAATAAAATGCTGAGGCCTGAGATTGGGCAAAGACAGAGAAAAGTGGGACTTCCTGAGATTAGAACAGGAAGCCTGAGTTTTAGACAGAGGATTAATGCATTCCATCCAGGAGCAAGAAGAAGGACATACACCATGGGGTAGAAAAAAGAACCACATTCCACATGGCCAGGAACATCCACGTAGCATGGAGAATGACAGTCCAAGGGGATGTATGTATATATATATATATATATATGGGGTCATATTTGGGTAACAGAAATAAGAATTAGCTTAGATGGGCCAAGATTGCTCAATTCAGCCCAAGGCTTGTGAAAATCCATGTGGTGTCTGTGTGTACTCATTTATAATGGCTGCTTAAAGATTAGCAGCCACAAACCAATTAACTATAATATAAATACTAGTAAAGTAATTTAAATAATTTTTTACAAGGATCCCTGGTGAATAGTCTATCACCCATGAGCTGTCCTAGAACACAGTCACCCACGCTGGATGAAGGACATTCACAAAGCCTTACCTTACTGCCAGGGCAATCTGTCAACTTTCTTCTCATGTGTGGTGTAGAACCTAGGGAGTGGGAAGGAGGTCCCACTGCAATAAAAAGGCAGGGAGGACAGACAGTCGTGTTGCCAGCAGGCTGCCCGTGAAAATTGGCCTGAGCTGGCATTATCAACACTGAGACATGCACACAGTTCAGCTCTGCTGTGGACAGAGGTAAATAAATAAAGAGCTCCCAGTGCCCAGGTCCCCAGAGAGGCACAGGCCAGGTGGAGAGGAGACCAAGTGACACCTGATGGGCACTTGGGCATCTAAAATCAGAGCTGCTCTCATACACGAGTCACCATTTGGAGTCGTCTCCCATCCTGTGGCTCTGTGAGGAGACACCCACCAGGAGGTGCATAGAAAACCTGTTAGCCTGTGGCCTGCAGAACGGGCCTTGTTGGATCAGTGGGTTCTGTGAAATTCCCGGGGAAGCCTGAGGGTGTAGCCTAATTGGGAGGTTAGTGGCAGGCTGAGAAGTCCAGGGGTTAGCTCAGGGTGACAGCTCATCCTCACTGTAGACTCAACTGGGCTTAGAATCACATGGGAGACGCGTCGTATCTTCAAGGAGGTGTAGGAGTTAGATAAATTAGATTTAGGAAATATATAGGAGTTTCTGATACTGTCTCTTAATTCGGGGCCTGAAGAGCATTATCAGCATGAAGTCAGCAAAAACAGGAAAGACTCAATAGACTGAAAAACAAATTTGAAGTCAGCAAAAACAGGAAAGACTCAATAGACTGAAAAACAAGTTTGAAGTCAGGAAAAACAGGAAAGACTCAAGACTTAAAGAAACAAAGTATCTGGCCTGACATTGTTTTCAGCTGCTAAGTGGGCGGAGCCCAAATTAAGCTGAAACAGAGTTCCTCCTATCTGAGGACAGTGCGTGGAGCCCAGAAGAGAAGAGGCCCATGATGCTAGAGAGCTCCAAGAGTCCTGCTGAAAAAAGGGCTGGCCATTGATGGCCAGCTCTCTCCCTGAAGCAGAAAGAAGCCGGTGAGCAAAGAAAGCCTGAGCAAGACACCAAAAGGCCAAGGACTGGACCCTGTGGCTCAGCTTTTGCCTAGAGGGGTTTGATCTGTCCAAACAGTGGCCTAAAGGAAATGGTGCCTGGCTTTAAGGACTGAGGCAGAGCAGCTGAGTTCCTGATTCAAAAGAAGTAAGTTGGCCTGCAGACGGCTGGAGTCTCCCACAGAAAAGAAAGCATGAAGCCTTATTTAAGGTGAGACTGCAATAACCAACTACCCTGACGAACCTGCATCTGAGAGATCCAGAAAAAGGACTGCTAAGTGCGTTAAAGAATCTACAACAAAGACTGTGTTCCTGACGACTGAGGACCTGCCCCAGAGACTGTATCATTCTAAAAGGTTATGAAAGTAGTTGTTATAATTATCAATAGGTTTAGTGGATAGGTTAAAGGGGTTGTAGGAATTTATAGGATTAATAGTTAAGAAATTGTTGGTGTTTGTTATAAGTGAATTTAGTAATAAATAAATAAGTGTTAAATAATAATTTAAAAGTTCGGTAACAAGGAGGTTTCCAAGGAAAGAAGACACACCCCAAATATGGATGGCTCCATTCTGGACTGAATACAAAGCAACTTAAGGAAGGGGTTGTTTTGGTTCAGTCTGTGGCTACCAGGCCAGCATGGCGGGAAGGCCTAGTGGCAGGAGTGTGAGGCAGCTGGCCCATGGCATCCATGGTCAGGAAGCAGAGTTGTGAAGATTGGTGCTCAGCTCACCTCCTTTTTATTCAGGATCCTCATCCAGGGAATGGGGCCAGCCTCCTTTAGACTGGTCTTCTCATCTCAGTTCACTTAATCAAGACAATCCCTCCCAGGCCTGGCCAGAGGCTAACCTAATCTAAACAGTCCCTCACAGATGTGCCTGGAGGCCTGTCTCCTGTGGGACTCCAGATCTGGTCATGTAGACAATCTACGCTGACCATCAACATAACCTTGAGGTCACCTGTGGCTGGTTGCAGACCCAGCTCCTCTGCTCCCTGGTCACATGACTTTAGGTAAAATGGAGTTGGGTTTTGGAACCTTGGCTTCCACCCTGTGTAAAACAGAGGACACCAGAGCCTGCCCCAGGGTGGTGAGAGGGGTTGAGGAAACCCTGAAGGCCAAGTTCCTGCCACCATGGTGGGTAGGATGGTGCTCCCTGATGGTTAGGACAGAGCTCCTGAACGACAGCTCCTTCTATTTGAAGTGACTATATGGAGTGTAACAAGCCTCCCCCCAGCTCAGTGGGCACAACATGAACCATTTAAATGCGCACAAAATTACAGTATCAATGGTGGAGAGGGAATATTGACAGGGGTAGGGGTGGGGAGGATGCCTGAAGAAGGCTGCCCTTCCTTCTTTCTGGCTTTATGTTGTCTAAACCAGAGTTCAGGGTCATTGTCAGACTCCCAAGCTGTGTTCCTGTCAGTGAATGGTGAAGACAGAATCACATGCCCACCCTCTACCAAGTGGGGCTAAGCCACACAACAACTCATCCGTGGGTTCAGTTTGCCAGTCCAACAGACGATCTGGACACACAGTGCTGTGGTCTAATGTGCCCCCCAAATTCAAGTGTGGGAACTATTTGACCATGTGACAGTACAAAGAGGTGGGACCCCAAGGAGGAGAAATAGTCTCAAGAGAAGTGTCCTAATGGGTGGGATTAGGGCTTGAGGTGGAGTCCAGTCTGTTCCTATCATTCCTTCTGCCACACAAGGACAGTGTTTGTTCCCTCCAGAACATATCCCTCGGCCACACAAGGACATGGCATTTAAGGTGCTATTCTGGAAGCAGAGGTCAGGCCCCCACTAGACATGAACCAGCTAGGAACTTCCAAGAATCCAGAACTATAAGAGAAAGAGGGAAAAAAAAATCAAAACCTTTATTGTTTATAGATTACTCAGCTTGTGGTGTCACATGATAGCAACACGGAGGACTCATACACATGGGGTGCTCACTGTGTATCGCAATGGCTTGTCTTAGAAGGCAGCTACAGCAAACCGTGAGAAGGAAGACCAGTCTAAGGAAATACCCCTGGAGTCCAAAATGTCCATCGAAGTCACTAAGGCTTGGGTAAAGCAGTGCAGAACCTCTCAAGGGTTGGATGTCTCCAAGCTGTGTTCTGATTGAATCTCTCTCTTCCCTGGTCACTGTGTTCAGAAACACTGATGCCCCTTTTGGTCTGAGCAAGAGGCAAGGCAAAAATAAGCTTGTAAAGAGTCATCTGGGGTAAATTTGACATATAAGGTAGCTACAGGAAGTTGGGAGATGGCTCAGTCTGTACAAACATGAGGATCGGAATTTTATACCCAGCAACCACATTAAAAGCCTAGCATGAGCCGGGCGGTGGTGGCGCACGCCTTTAATCCCAGCACTTGGGAGGCAGAGGCAGGCGGATCTTTGTGAGTTCGAGGCCAGCCTGGTCTACAAAGCGAGTCCAGGACAGCCAGAGATATTCAGAGAAACCCTGTCTCGAAACCCCCCCCCCAAAAAAAAAAACAAACAACCAAAAGCTATGTCCCCAGCCCCGGAAAATATTTATTAAAAAAAAAAAAAAAAAAAAGCCTAGCATGGTGGCACACGTCTATAATCCCAATGCTCGGGAAGCAGAGACAGGTGGACCCCGAGGGCTCATGGGCCAGTCAGCCTAGACGAATGGGTGACCTCCAGGTTTAATGAGAGAGCCTGTCTCAAAAAGAAGCAGATGTGGACCTCTGGCCTCCTTGCAGAGGCGCATATGCGGACGTGCACACACACGCACGCATGCGCACGCGCGCGTACACGCTACTGATAGGCATCCAAGCACCTCCAGCATCCAAGGCTGAGTTCTGATTTTGACCTGTGCGGCGCTCAGGAGAGGATACAATGGGTCCTGGCCCCTTCACAGCAGCCCCCATCTAAGCCCAAAAAAGAGTCACTATCCTTCCTGGCCACTTCCTGGCTGAAGAGAAGCCTCATCATCATGAACTTGATCATGAGTCAACCAAGGGGTACCGTCTCTCCTGGGCCCCCTCCGCTGGGCCCCTTGGAGCAGGTGTTCCTCGGGCGAGGTCTCAATGCTTACATAACCCTGGTTCCATTTGTAAGGATGAAAAATCACCCTGCGGTTCACTGTAAACAGGCTTAGGCTCACCCAAACACACCGAGGAGAGGTCAGCAGATTATTCATGAGCCTCTCCTGCCCCTTTACCCCTCCACCTCACCCCAGCTGCAGACATCCTGGTACCCACTCTCTCCACCTGGCCATCCAGGACCTGGCGATGGGGGTCTCGGGTCTCCTCAGCCTTACTGGGGACCCTGTTTTGGCAAGCATTCCCACTGGGTCACCAAGAAGAGGCCAGGGGGAGGGGCACAGGAAGTTACTGGAGAGGCTGCCGTGAGTAGAAGTTTGCTCACGGAAAGGCTATCTTTCACCATGACAGAAATTGAGCTGGAAACTCAGAAGGAGGGGCCGGAGAGTTTTGTTCACAGGGACAAGGGCTCGGCTGCACACCAGCTAATGGAGTCCCATAAAACTTCCACATCGCACTTGGAGTGTCCACAGGTATCTCATCCAGGCTTGAGATAGCATCAAGCTGAGCTAGGCATCTGTTCCGTGGGCTCTGAGTGGGTGCCGCAGGATCCCCATCCAAGATGGCACAAGGCAAATGGCTGGAGCTCATACCAAACCAGGTAAAAGCTGAGACTTGGTAAGGGTCAAGAAGGACGTTTGAGTGTCCCATTTGGACATGTAAATTGTCATAGTAACTGGAGGTCCATGGTTAGGCATACTTTCTGCTAACCCACAGAAATGCCCCGTTGACAAAATCCCAGATAGACAGTAGCAGGGTCATCTGGGAATTTGATGAAATTAATCTGGGTGTCACCCAGATCTCTTGAAATGTCAGGGGAGGTGGATAGGGCAGACCCTGTCCATGTTCTTTTGTTTGCTTGCTTCTTTTTGTTTTGGTGTGTGTGTGTGTGTGTGTGTGTGTGTGTGTGTGTGTGTGTGTGTG
>CAJQZJ010004953.1:2656502-2669426 GCA_907164525.1 Lophiomys imhausi | reverse complement strand
GTGTGTGTGTGTGTGTGTGTGTGTGTGTGTGTGTGTGTGTGTGTGTGTCTGCCAAGTGGGTGCACATCTGTGCACTAGTGCACATACACATGTGTTCATGTGTCTGATGGCCAGAGTCAAAACGTGGGTGTCATTTTTCGCTGTTCACCTTGTTTTTGTCTTTTGAGAAAGGGCCCCTCATTTGCCTAAAGCTCAATGAGTAGGCTGGGCTGAATGACCATCAAACCCCATCTTCTCTCTCTTTCAGAGCTATGGTTTCTAGTATGAGCCACCCTGCTTGGATTCTTGGGACTTCACACTTTCACAACAAACACTATATTGACTGAACCTTCTATGTTCTCTAACACTGTCCAGTACTGCTGAAATGCCACCAACTCTGCAATATGATGTTGTGACCAGGGTCTGTTAGACCCAACCCAGAGGCATAAAATTGGCAGAATCTGTACAAGGAAGCTGGACCAGTTTTCTGTGCACTAGTTGCACTGACCCCAATAACAGCAGAGGGCTAGACAGAGGGCTCACCACCTCCTCCCCCTGCATTGTGGACCTTGCCCAGAGAGTGGCCACTCCATGTTTGGAGGCTTCCCATGGACTGGCTGAAACGGGACAGGTGGACAGGGCTCAGGGTGCCATGTGCGTGCCCAGAGAGCATAGTGCTGGCCCAGAGTTCATGCTTGGACAGCAGGTTATGGTGGGAATGGTCCAATGTGAGGGGCATCAAACATGAAGGATGGTTTAAGGGTATGAGTATGGATCTGGATCATGAAGAGAACTTGGGGAGTATAGACAGGGCAGAGGCAGCTTGGGGTGAGTGAAGCATGCTGGGCCAAAGAGTCCCCAACCAATAGTGTGGTGGATCCCATATGCCCAGTCAGAGTTTCTATGGTCATACTCTCCTTATTTCTTTATCTTTGATGGTGTGGTGGTTTCGATATGAATGGCCCACATAGATTCATGTGTTTGAATGTGTGGGCCAAAGGGAAGGGCACCATTAGGAGTGGCCTTCTTGGAGTAGGTGTGGCCTTGTTAGAGAAAGTGTGTCATGTTGTAGGTAGGGTTTGAGGTCTCAGATGCTCAAACTAGGCCTGGTGTGACATTCACTTCTGCTGCCTGCAGATAGAGATATAAAACTCTCAGCTCCTTCAGCGCCATGTCTGCCTGCATGCTGCCATGTTTCCTGCCAAAGGATAATGGACTAAACCTCTGAAACTATAAGCTATCCCCAAATAAATGTTTTCCTTTATAAGAGTTGTCATGGTCATGGTGTCTCCTCAAAGCAATAGAAAACCTAAGACAGAAGTTGGTACCAGAAGTGGGGTATTGCTGTGATAAGCCTGACTATGCTTTTGTTTATAGCAATGTGCAAGCTGTGTCTAGTGTCCAAACACAAGACACCTCAGGCATTGAGTTTCCAAATTTATACTAGGGGCCATGACTAAAATTCCAATAGCCCTACCCTTGAAATGACTATCAAATAAACCTGTGTGGCAAGAGCACTGGCCCACAACAAAAGAAAAATTACAAGCATTAGAACAACTGGTACAAGAACAGCTGGAGGCTCATCACATAAAAGAGTCTAACAGCCCATGGAATTCTTCTGTGTTTGTGGTAAAAAAGCAATCGGAAATGGAGAATGGTAACAGATTTAAGACCTGTGAGTAGAGTAATTCAACCTATGTGTAATTTGCAGCCTGGTATATATTTACCTTTCTTTACTACCAAAGTCATGGCCTGTAATAGTAATTGATTTAAAAGATTGCTTTTTCACAATTCCATTGAATAAAAATAATAAGGAAAGATTTTCTTTCTCTGTACCTACTCTTAATAATAGTAGACCAATCAAGAGGTATCATTGGAATGTGATTCCATAAGAAATGCTGAATAATCCAACTCTGTGTCAGTATTTTGTACAAAACCCACTAGAAATAATTCATAAGCAATTTCCTCAATCTATTATTTATTATTATATGGATGATATTTTCTTAGCTGATTCTGATACAGTTACTTTAGAGAACTTATTTAAGGAAATGCAGAGAATTCTGCCACTTTGGGGGTTACAAATTTCTCCTGAAAAAAATATGAGAAGATTTAATTAGCTATTTGGGTTATAAGAAAAGTCAACAAAGAATAAGATCACAAAAGGTACAGATCCATAGAGACCAACTGAAAACTCTTAATGATTTTTAAAAATTAATGGGATATATTAATTGGCTGAGATCCACACTTGGATTAAGTACTTATGAGTTAGAGTTTCTATGGTCATAACTGTCCTTATTTCTTTATCTTTGATGGTGTGGTGGTTTCGACCATAACAAACATTACAAGGGAATTCAAATTTAAAAAGTCCAAGATGTTTAATTGCGGAAGCAGAAAAGGAATTAATTCTGGTAGAACAAAGATTGCAAGATGCCGCCGGGCAGTGGTGGCGCACGCCTTTAATCCCAGCACTTGGGAGGCAGAGGCAGGCGGATCTTTGCAAGTTCGAGGCCAGCCTGGTCTACAAAGTGAGTCCAGGACAGCCAGGGCTACACAGAGAAACCCTGTCTCGAAAAACCAAAAAAAAAAAAAAAAGATTGCAAGATGCATATAGATTGAATTGATCCTAAACTTGATTGTATTTTGGTCATTTTACCATCAACTCATTCTCCTACAGGACTCATGCAATGGGAATACAGTATTATAGAGTGGATCTTCTTACTACATAAACAAAGTAAAAAACTAAAAACATACCATAGAAAAGATATCTGCATTAATTGTAAAAGGTAGAATAAGACTACAACATTTATCAAGAATGGACCCAGCTGAAATAGTAGTGCCTCTTACTAATGCTGAGATTGTGTCATTGGTGGTAATCAGTGAAGATTGGCAAAGAGTCTGCAGTAACTATTTGGGAGAAATTAATAACAAATTTCCAAAAAGCAAACATATACAATTTATAAGAACTAATTGGATTCTTCCTTGTATTGTAAAGGGAACACCAATTCCTGATGCACCAACCTTCTATACTGATGAAAACAAACAGGGAATGGCAGGTTATAAGACAGAAAAAATCAGTAAGGTAATTAAAAGCCCATATACCTCAGTTCAAAAAGCAGATTTGTATGCAATCCTTATGGTGTTAGTAGATTTTCCTGAGTCTCTTAACATAATTACTGATTCTCCAAATGCAAAAAGGGTTATGTTGCATATAGAAACTGCTGAATTTATTACTGATAACACAGAATTAACTTCTTTATTTATACAATTGCAACAGATCATCAGAAGTAGAAATAACCCAGTATATATTACTCATATTCGGTCTCATACAGGATTACCAGGTCCATTGGCACAAGGAAATGAGGAGATTGATCAATTACTAATAGGAAATGTGTTAGAAACCTCAAATTTTCATGAGAAACATCACGTTAACAATTTAGATTTAAAGAGAGTCTACGGCCATACCACCCTGAACGCGCCCGATCTCGTCTGATCTCGGAAGCTAAGCAGGGTCGGGCCTGGTTAGTACTTGGATGGGAGATTTAAAGAGAAAATTCTCTATCACTTGGCAACAAGCCAAAGAAATAATTTTAAAATGTCTACGTGTTCTTTTACACTCTGTTACCTGCTGATGGTAACCCTAGAGGTACTAAAAAGAATGAAATTTGGCAAATGGACATGTTTCATTTTACAGAATTTTGAAAACAAAGGTATGTACCTCATACCATTGAAACATATTCAGTGTTTCAATGGACAACTGCTTTAAGTTCTAAAAAAGTTGATTGTGTTATTACACATTTGTTAGAAATAATAACATTTATGGGTATACCTGCACAAATTAAGGCTGATAATGCTCCTGCATACATATCTAATAAAATGAAGCAATTCTTTGCATATTATAATATAAAACATATTACTGGTATACTACACAATCCTACAGGACAAGCAATTGCAGAATGAGCTAATCGTACCTTAAAAGAGATGCTTATTAAACAAAAGGGGGAATTAAAGAATCCCAGGGACAGATTACATAACATTTTACTAACACTGAATTTTTTGAATGTTATTTAAAAAGGTACGACTGCAGCTAAGAGACACTGGGTTATAGAAAAAACTGAGGCATTGGACTGGAGAGATGCTTCAGAGGTTAAGAGCACTGACTGCTCTTCCAGAGGTCCTGAGTTCAATTCCCAGCAACCACATGGTGGCTCACAACCATCTATAATGGGATCTGGTGCCCTCTTCTGTCCTGCAGGCATACATGCAGACAGAATACTGAATACATAATAAATAAATAAAATCTTTTTTAAAAAAGGCAAAACTAAGGAATTAAATCAACCAATATACTATAAGGATATTTTTATTTTATAGTGGAAACCTACAATAGTTTTAAGATGGGGATGTGGTTATGCATAGTGTCTACAGGGAACAAAAAATGTGGTTACCAACAAAACTTATAAAAATTAGATTTGACCAGGGAGAACCTTTTATTACCTGAGATATGAATGTCTTCACATGGTGAGAACATCTTATTAAGTGTCTGATGTTCATGACATTCCATTCTTTCATTTAGCATGGATGGAGTTTATGCTTCAAATGGACTTACAAAGTTAATATATGCCTTTCTCCTGCTCAAACTTAGAGTAAAAATTTATTTGGAGAGCCAAAGTCTGAATGACAATAATGACAAGATAAATAGGCCAGATGACTCAGTCTAACAGACTGCTTCAATCACTATTTTCTCGCATGCAAATAAGTTTTAAAAGGGCTAGCCCAAAATGATCAATCATACAGAGACTGGGCAACACACACTATAGCTAACATTCCCGGGAATTGGCCAATATCTCATTTATTTATTTGTTTGTTTGTTTATTTATTTATTTTGGTTTTTCAAGACAGGGTTTCTCTGTGTAGCCCTGGCTGTTTGGACTCACTTTGTAGACCAGGCTGGCCTTGAACTCACAGAGATCTACCTGCCTCTGCCTCCCGAATGCTGGGATTAAAGGTGTGTGCCACCATGCCCAGTGGAACAATATCTTTTAAAGGGTACCCAAAAAATATGTATGCCTCCATTCCTAAGAGGTGGGATGGAAGTTTTTTGTTATGTGTTATGGTTGTTTGTTGTCATCTAGGATGAATGGATATAAGAATGGATTGGTAATGGACAAGGAAAAATAATAAGGGCTGGATTTAGAGACCTCTCTCTTTTCCCTCTGTTTTTTTCCTTTTCTTTCTATATTAAAAATAATTAAAATTTAAGGTTATTTTGAATATTTATTAATAGAAAACTAAGATTATTTTGTTTATGTTAATAGAAATTTAAGGTTATTTTGTTTATGTTGATAAATACTGATAGAAATTTAAGAAGAGTATTTTATGTATATTGATAGAAATTTAAGGTCAAATTTAGTAGATATTTAAGATTATCTTATATATTGGTAGGAATTTAAGGTTATTTTTTAAGATAATTTTGTATATATGATAGAAACTTAAGGTTATCTTGCATATTGATAGGAATTTAAAATTATTTTGTTTATATCTTGTTTTAATATATTTTGATTGTCAAAAAATGTAAATATTGCTATCTATGTATAATGATAGAAATTTATGGTTATTGTTTATGTATTGTACATAAGCAATTCATTTACATTGCATATGTAATTCTTATAATTATTCTTATTGTAGATATATATTAATAGAGAAAATATTTGTTATTTTACAAAAAGGTGGATATGTAATAGGTTAGAATTAGAGTAGGATTCTTCAAGGACAGGAAGATCAACCTGGCACTTGTGGGCACTTGGCATGGCAGTATATGGACTAAATAAAACCAGGGTTTATGGCTGGCAATTGGTTTCAGCAGAGTCCAGATTGGACTGAGGTCTGAAAAGGGCGTCTGGTGGAGGTGTGGCAAAAGTCTCGATAATTGCAAGTTCTCTCTTAAGAGAGAGTTCGAGAATCCATGGGACATTTCAGAAGATCATGAGACTACTCCCTATATAAACTTGGGGACTTCACATAACTCTCTCTTGCCCCATGATGGAGAATAGGAACGAATGTGCTGACGATTGGGCCTTATGCCTTGAGGCCACAAGAAAATAGCCTGAGCAACGAAAAGTACTTTAAGTCAAAGTGAATTATAGCGGTGGGTAGCAGAATCAAAACTGCATAAGGTATGCTAACGGATGAGCGAAGCCTGAAGCGAGCTCGGGTGGAGGAGAGTTAAGACTGGCAGATGCCAGGGAAATGCTGTTATAGACTTTAAATCCTGACCAGTGAATGACGCACTAAAGCACGGGCTGATGAGACTGTGGAACTGATCGCACAAACTGCAAAGCTAAGCCAGAGGGAGCTGAACCAAGCTGAAGATAATTCTGCGGTAATTGCCAGAGCTGTACTCTTAACCAAGATGCCTGAATGGACCTTCATTAGAGAATTTAAATATCCTTTCAAAAACTTAAAGTGGGAATGATTAATATTCTTAAATATTGAGTGTTTATAGGTATTAGGTTTTAGATATTAAGTATTAGGTTGTAGAATATAGGTGTTGTAACCAAACTCTTTAAAAATTATTCAATACTTATTTATTAACAATATTCATTTATAACAAATACCAACAATTTCTTAACTACTAATCCTACAAATTCTTACAACCCCTTTAACCTAACCACTAAACCTATTGATAATTATTACAACTATTTTCATAACCTTATAAAAGGATACAGTCCCTGGGGCAGGTCCTCAGTGTCAGGAACACAGTCTCTGTGGTAGACTCTTTAATGCACTTAGCAGTCTTTTTTTCTGGAATCTCAGATGTAGATCTGTCAGGGTAAATTGGCTATCGTAGTCTCACCTTAAATAAGGCTTGAGGCTTTCTTCTCTCTGGGAGACCCCAGCCGTCTGTAGGCCAACTTATTTCCTTCGTATCAGCAACTCTGCCGCTCTGCCTCAGTCCTTAAAGCCAGCCACAGTTTCATTCAGGCCACTGTTTGGATAGGTCAAACCCCTCTAGGCAAAAGCTGAGCCACAGGGTTTAGTCCTTGGCCTTTTGCTGTCTTGCTGAGGCTTTCTCTGCTCACCAGCTTCTTTCTGCCTCAGGGAGATCCAGCCATCAGTTCACCAGCACTTTCTCCATCAGGACTCTCTAGCATCAGAGCTCTCTAGCATGGGGGGCTCTTTGGCTCCATGCACTTGTCCTTAAATAGGATTTCTCCTTGTTCCACCAGTTTCAGCTTAATTTGGGCTCTGCCCACTTAGCAGCTGAAAACAATGCCAGGCCAAATACTTTGTTTCTAGTCCATTAAGTCTTTCCTGTTTTTCCTGGCTTCAACCTTGTTTTCCAGTCTATTAAGTCTCCTGTTTATTTCCTGTTTTCAGCTGACTTCATCCTTGTTTTTCCACAAGCTGATAAGCTAATTGCTCACAGCCAAGTTGGTCTTCATGTCCTGAATTAAGAGACTATCAGAAACCCCTAGATATTTTCTAAATCTAATTTAATTAATCTAACTCCCTACAAGGTGTTTCATGGATACTTGTTAAGTACTAATAAATATAAGTGTCTTAAATAAAAATAATCTGTTACAGTCATGATGTCCCTTCACAGCAATAGAAAACCTAAGATGGCTCTTCTGCACCTACACTTCCAGGGCAAACTCTCCAGCACTGCCCCAGCTACCTCACCCAATACGGCAGCTGGTGAGGGGCGCGGCCAGCTCTCCCACTCTCATGACTCCAGGACCAGCTCTCCAGACTGCTGTAGGTGGTGATGGGCAGGGTGGGGGAGAGAACTTTGGCCTTTTAATTAGGGTGAGGCTGTTATAGACTGTGGGGACTTTTGAAGTTGGACTGACTGCATTTCTGCATTGTTACAGTTATAAGTCTTGGGGCACTGTCTTAGTTCTTTCTCTCAGGGAACGAAAGGAAAGCAAGAAGCCATCCATGTGGATGAGCGAGCCTTTGCCACCTATTCAAACATGGCTGTACAGGCCACACCCTTTCTCATCCCTAGTTACAAAGCCCTAGCATATGAACACAGCTGACATGTTCAGATTCAGACATATATAATTTGTTTACGTCCAGTTTTACACTGTAGTTAACATCCAGACTTGACTCTTCAACATCTGAATGACTAAGGAAAAGTCATTCATCTCTTTAAGTCTGTTTTCCTGACCATACAATGGTCATGGTAGGACAATGCTTCAGGGAGATTAGAACCATCACCTCCAAAAGTAACTCCAACAACAGCATCTGTCGTCGTTTCTATGATAATGCAATGGTGATAGTGGGGAGGATAGTGGTGATGGTAAGAGTGATGATAGATAGTGATGATGATGATGATGTTAGTAATGATTATGGTGATGGTAGTGATGAGGATCATGGTGAACGAGGTGGAGGTGATGTTTGCGATGATGATGACTGACAATAGTGGTAATGATGGTGGTATGGAGATGGTAATGGTGAACTCTCACCTTAGTCTTAATCCTACTGCAGGATCACCTCTTGGAAGAAAAGAGGTGATGAGAAGAGGAGTGAGGAGAAAAGAGAAGAAAAAATAATAAAGGGAGAGGGAGTGGGAGGAGGAGAAAGAAGCAAGAAGAGCATCATGGCTCTTTCTCTACTTCCCCTTATCTTACACACAATGGATCCAAGGATGTCTCCTACTGGTTCCCACACCAACTTCACTGGGGGCCTCCCAACACCACCCCAGATTGACCTCCTGGGCAGCTGGTCCCTTGCAATATACCCCAGAGCCTGGATGGTCTGGGTCTTTTCTCATCCTATACAATGCTTCAGCAAATACAGGAAATGTGGGTTTGTTTCCAGATGGATGGGTGAGTAGATGAATGGGTTGAGGGGTGGTATATGATAGATTGATGATAAATAAATAGATGGTGGATGCACAGGTTAAAGATGGTGGATGGGCAGATGGAGGTAGAGGAATCACCCTCTGCCCACCACATGTTCCTATGCAAGTCCCTTTTTATTTATCCAGCTGAAATTTGCTAGATAGACTCTGAGTCTTCACCATGTCACCAAGGAACAGTTGCATTTCTGTGTGGTGCTGAAAACATGTTATTAAAACATGAACCAAAGTGAAGCTGGAAGCCTCTTTAAATCAACAATGTTATGATCCAATCAGAAACAGAGCATGGACCTGAACAGAGTTCTTAGAAGGAGAAGTACAAAATACCCAATGAACCCCCCCTTTTTTAATGTTCAATATCCAAAGCCACCAAGTAAATGGAAACAAAAAAAATGCTTTGAGAGTCTGCTGGAAGAGAAGAGGTGTCATTGGTCTTACCCAGTGGTGGAGCCCACATTGTGCAATACATTTGTCAAGTAAGATGTGTCTACTGGTGCAACTGTGGCATGGTGGTTATGGAGATAACCAACCACTTTATACTTGGATATGAGGCCGGTTTCATATGAGGGAATTCATGCCTGGTACTATAAATCTGATCAAATATTCATGACTCAGGAGGTCATAGGCACTAGGGTAGAAACCTACTATTGTTTTGCTTAATAAACATATTTCCAAACTGCCTTGTAAATATTTCCAATTCTACCCATATATTAGTGCTGCTCCCAACCTTGGTCAGGGAAACTTATATTTGCAAGGGGCAGTAGTTAATGCAGAGACTGATAACTGGTCACCGAACTAAGGAAACGTGACAGTGAGTGCTCAACCACAGATAGGACATCTGTATCAACCCTCTCCCTACCCAAGGTCTGGAAAAGGGGGTGGAAAGAATGTAGGAGCCATAAGATGGGGAGGAGTGGTGTGAACTGCTGTCTTCTGAACATGACATGACCATTGCACTCATGGACCCACAGCAGCTGTGGTTACCTACACAAGATCAAGCCAGACAAAATCCCAGCACAGACAAGGAAGGACTCATGATGCTCCACTCCTAGATAAGGAGTTTTGACAGTTGATGGCTGCTGAGGGAAGGAGAGTCACTTTTCTTTGGGCCATGGTGGGTTTGCTTATGTTCTGGTGGATGGCCCCAGACCCATGCACTAACTGAACTCATATATATATAGGAGAGAAGAACATGAAGTTGGGAACGGGACATGAGGGGAGACTGGGAACAGCTGGAGGAGGCAGTGGGAGTTGGGTATGATCAAAATGAATTGTATATGTGTATGGAATTCTTAAGGAATAAGTAAAAATTAGAAAATAAATAAATGTGTTAAGATTACATAAAGGGCACACAGTAACTTTTAATGATGCCACATTGAGTCAATAAGCAAAATAAAATAAAGATCAAAAAATAAACATGGCCTGGGAGATGGGCAGAGAGAGGGGAGAGCACATCCCAGCAGCTTTGGTGCTTTCTATGGGTGTGCCTTGGCAGGACAGCTTACTCTGCCTGCCTGAATTCAGTTCATACTGCAAAACCTCACAGAACACTGAGGCACTCTTCCCATGTCACAGATGGGGAAACTGAGGCTCATCAAGAGATTTGGGTATTTCTCAGTGCTTTCTCCAAGGTGATGACAGGGCTGGTGGTTGAATCTGAGAAGTCCTGTGCCACATTTAATGTCCTGGATTTTCCCAGTGTATGAAGTGCCTCAGTTTCCCCTCCCTCTCCAGTTACCACTGAACCAATCACACACTCTGAACTAAATCCTATACAGGTTCAGCAATCCCCTTTCATATCCCACTGACCTCAAATTTCCCACAAACTTGGGGCCAAGACTCTGGAAGACAATGATGGGAATGTCCCCCACCATGCCTGAGAGCTCTGGCCACTCCAGGAGGCAACTAAGCTGTCAGAGGCTTCATTTAAAAGCATCAAGGAGCCGGGCGGTGGTGGCGCACGCCTTTAATCCCAGCACTTGGGAGGCAGAGGCAGGCGGATCTTTGTGAGTTCGAGGCCAGCCTGGTCTATAAAGTGAGTCCAGGACAGCCAGGACTACACAGAGAAACCTTGTCTCGAAAAACCAAAAAAAAAAAAAAAATCTAATGTTAAAAGCATCAAGGGGAAGCCCTGGGAGGGAGGGTCATAAGTCACCACAACTCCTCCCCACTATAGTGTTAATGCCAGCCTTCACCAAGCCAAACCAGGGGCAGGCGGGGGCTGCAAGTTCAGTTTATGGGTCTCTTGGGCCACTTTTGAGTCAGCAGGCAGCAGGTCAAATCTATTATGACTGGGCCTTTTCCAGCCCTCAGTGGTTGGAGGCAAAACCAGTCTTACAGATTCACTCATCCCATGTCCCCAGCTTCTGCTTTCCTCGACCACACTCCCACCTGACCACTTTCTAATGTCCATCTGCCTGGTGCAGGTAGGCCATGACTCCCAGTCCTCTTCTCCTAATGGAAGAGGTATGGACAGCTGCTGCAGAAGATGATGGGTCTTTCTGCACCCCATTCGCACACTATGGGGCATCTAGGAGTCAGTTCTGCCCAAATATGCCCCAGGAGTCTAGGCCACAGGGGAACCCAGGAGCTTCTATTTCCAAACCAGCCCCTTCCTGGTATTAGTGAGGGATCCTAGCGAGAGAGCTGTTCCTGAGGCTCTGTTCATAATTGTCATAGCCACATGAGAGAGGTCAAAAATGAACTCACCACAGTCAGCGCACTTCCTGTTCAGTAAATATGGGATGTGGCCAGGAGTTGATATCAGTTTGTAGTTATTTTTTAATTAGCACACAAAGTGATGGGTTCCAGGGGACAAAGTTCGGTGCTAGAGAGCTCATTTAGTGTGTGTGTGAAGCCATGCGTTCCATACCTACTACTGAAAAGAGCAGTGGGCTTCACTGTGGCATTTTCACACTAACTTTGTCTTGTTGGTCCTCTCCTCCCAACTCACAAAGCTCTTAGAAACAGCTTCTCTAAGCTAGGGGCTGCAGGCCTATCCAGGAGGCTGAAGCTGGAGGACAAAAGTTCAAGGTGAGCCTGAGCAACAAAGGGAATTCAAACCAACCCAGGCAACTGGAGCCCAGATTTGGCTGTGGTTGCTGCCCACCATGTCAGGAACACCTTCCTCTCCCTTCAGGGTCAGCCTAGGTCATTTCCAGGGCCACTTCAGGTTTCCTAGGACCCACTCAAGTCACAGAGGCTCCCTTGTCAGCTCTGAAGTGGAGATATTTGGGGTCCCCTAAAGCCAGCTTCTGAGTGACAGCCCACAGGGTTCACTACCTAGGCATGGGAAGGATACAAGAGCTGCCTTTGGCTCTAATATCCTCCCAGCTGCCAACAGTCTTCATGGCTGCTCACACCCAGGGTTGCTCATGTCCAGACACTTGAACACACATGCCTGAGTGCAGGTGATCTCTGGATAGCACACCCCTCAAGTGTGGGTCACTTCGTACATGGTTGAACTTCCTACACCTTTGTTGCCCGACATCTAGAGACCCTGGCCAGGAGATGCCAATCCCACATCCCACCCATGGAAGTGTATTTATACCACCAAAGAGAGACAGGCCTCCAAGGCCAGTCATGTCCATGAGGGAGGAGAGGTAGGTGCAGATGTATTGGTGTTTTAGGATTACGGGAACCTCTGGGTGGCCTCTGACTACCAGGCCAGGGTTCTCACAGTAACAGTGACAGAGCTGGAGACCTAGGAGACCCTGGCTCAGGAAACTTTAGATGGCATAAAACCTTTCCCCTGGCCAAGGCGGGACTGGAGCGAGGCGGTGTGGAGTGTCGCGTCCCTCTCGACCAGCAAGAAATGACGCAACTCACAAAAGCTCTTCTCAAGCAGTTTATTCAGGTCCCTTGAAAACAGTCTTCCGAAAAGGGACGGGCAGACCCAACCCACAGGCTAAATACTAAATGAACAGCCAATCAAGTAAAGCCACGTAGTGCTATCTTAGAGGCCCACGTATGCGGAAGCAAGCCAGATCAGCGGTCTTTGCCAAATATGGACTTGTTTACCACCGAGAGCGCTCACCGTCGGGCTGGTGGAAGGCGGAGACCAGCGCCATCTTTAAGGCGCGGCA
>CAJQZJ010004953.1:2550086-2647731 GCA_907164525.1 Lophiomys imhausi | reverse complement strand
ACACACACACACACACACACACACACACACACACACACACACACACACATCTAAAGTAACAAGGGACAGAATATCTCAACAACTCTGAGTCCACTGAGGTTGGACACAACCACCATCCTTCCTTGGTTCTCAGGCCTTGGGCAAGCCTGGGTCCCAACACCCACACCTACTGGGTGACAGCTACAGCTGCCGCACACTGGGCTCTTAGCAGACACCCCTATGACATACCCTCTTTCCATCCTTATCTCATTGAGCAAAGGAGACAACAAGAGCTTGAGAGGCAAAGGAACTCTCTCCCAAAGCCACACAGCTGTATCGGGGCAGGCTGCCAAGCCTGGATTAGTCAAGACAGCATGTGCTCCAGCCGCCAAATTCTATAGCCTCCTCCCTTCTAAAGAGGATTCTAGCTAGCCAGCCTGGCCAACAGTGTAGCACAGCCCTACAGAAGCCCTGCTGGTCAGCAAAAGGCACTGGTCAGATAGGTTAGTCAACTCACTCGTGGCAACACAGCCAGGATCTGCATGCTGGTGATGGGGTTTGTCCTTTTTGCCCAAGATAGCCAAGTGACCCAGTGCCAGTCATCCTGCCTGCCTCTTACTCCTGGTCATGTCCTGGGCTTAGGGAGGGGTAGTTCTGGCCCTGGCACTGTGATTCCTTAAGGGATTAAAATAAAGTGAACTGTCCCCAGTGACATAGGAGCACCTGCTGCACTGGCCCATGTGCTCATTCCCAGCAAGTCTCACTCCACCCACAGGAGCTGCCCAAAGGTGGCAAGTATCATTCTGTTACTATTCCCCCAAAAAAGCAGCTCAGAGAATTTCATTAACTTGCCTGAGCCACACAGCCATAATGGAACAATTTTATAAGAGTACGTTGGGAAGCTCTGAAATCTGTGTCAAGCTTTTCCAGTCTGGTTAAGGAGCAGAATCCAGCACATGCTCCCTTCACGTCCTTGCCAGTTCCTCCTGGAGTGGGCCATATGCCTCATGTGTATATGGCCTCTTGAATAAACCATGGAGTGACTTCACGCTGGGCCAGTCCCCAGGCAGCTGGTGCTCCAAAGGGAACATTCTCTCTCTACCACACTGCCTGAGTGGTTTGGATATTTGGTCTCATTTCTGTTCATCTTAGTAGGGCCAAATTGGGCCGACCAGACAGCAGGGATACGTGTCGTAAAATGCCAGCTCTGGCCAGTGGGCTTTGCCTGGGTGGTGAAGCAGTTAAGGCACTCTGCTTTGAGGACACCCCCTTCTCTCCCACCCTCCATCTTCCCTTCCCAGAAGCTACCATCTTGCCAAGGCTGCAGTGAATGCCCTTCCCCCAAGGCCAGGAACCATTTTGTGTGGGAAAAGGAAGCAGTGGTTGTGTTCAAGGAAAGGGACGAAGGGCTCGTCAAGTGCACACAAAATCATTTCTGTGCTGGGAGCCGCCATCACTCAGCTTAATCATGCAGCGGGCCATGCTCTGCAGAAGGCAATTACACTGCAGAGGTTCCCCGGAGCGTACACAGGCACACACGCAAGCACACATAGGTACACACGCATGAACACACAGCGCTGATATTCAGGAGAATCCAAGCCTCCTCTCATCCTAGATGCCCTCCCTCCCCTGGGAGCATGTGTCTGTCTCTTTCCAGGATGAAGGAGTATTTGAGTGGGCAACCTCACACAGCTGACTAGTCCAGAGTCCCCAAGGCCAGGGGAACACATCTCTTGCTTATCTGGCTCCACACTTGAGCTGGGAGCTCGGAGGCTGGCAGCTTCACTTGCGCCTTCAGGGATCTAGTGACGCTGTCTACCCATCCTACCATGTCTGGTCCTTCTCCTACAAGGAAATAACAGAGAGATTTGTTAGTGCTCTGCTCTACCCTTGTTTATTGGGAATACACAAACACACAGCTCCCTGTTCCCAGCATACATGTGTGCACCTACTCAATAAACACACACAAGCACATACATGTATATACACATGCACACACACTCATACACATGCACACGTGTGCACCTGTGTACACATATATGCACACACATGTGAACACACACTTGTGCACACAGACACACATATATGCGTACACATGTGCACATGGAAGATAGGGCATGTCCCCAGGATCCCAGGTTGCTGGGGCCCCGCCCACCCCATCAGCCTCTCTGAAAGGCCCCTTTGTGACAGGAGAGGGCTCTGACCCTACACAATGCTCTCTTGTCCACTGGCTCCCAGAGAAGGAAGGGAGTAATTTTGCAGTGGTTTCCCTAGCCCTGAATTCTGCTGGAGACTCACGTTTCCCAGACTGATCTGAGCACAGACTCTATCCCCAAGGAGACGTGGCCTGTTCCTGAAGAAGGCCAGCAGGGTGGAACACAGAGATTCAGTGCCATCCTCCCTGGGATGCTGCAAAACTCAACAGGGCTGTGGCCACACTCTGAAGAGCCACTGGAAATAAGGTACCCAGAAGGAAAACCCAGCCAGCAGGTCAGGCAGCACCTTTCTTCCTGAAATCTGAAAGAAAGGCTTTGTGTGTCTGGGGAGGCTGATTAAACTCTGGATGCTCTGTGGAAGATTTCTTATCACTGAAGCCCCACACACAGAAACTGTCATCCAGGTCACCACCTGCAGAAACAAACACCTAGAGATATGCTGCACTCTCACCGTGGGACAGTGCTTGGTTCATCTCTCTGAAACTCCTGCCTTGGCCCTGTATCCCACGGCCCACCCCAGATGCCATTGGTCTATGGGACCCAAAGCTATGGCATGAGCCCCCAAGACCCAACTGAGAGATGATTTGTGTTGAATCCGGCAGGAAAAAAAAAAAACGTTTGGCATTTTATGTTGTCTTTGGGTCAGCTTGAAGCCAACCTACAGCTGATTGAAAGAAACAAAACTGGCATTTAGGAAATTCTTTCCATGCTTCTCCAGAGTATGCAACAGGAATGACTTCTCAGAATGCTCCAGAGAGGGGAGTCTGGGACCAAACTCCACTCTGAGTAAGAAGATTTGCCCTTCTGAGTATACTCAAAGGTTTGTGGACCCTTCCTGGGCTGCCAGCACAGCATGACACAGAGCAGTGGCATCCCAAGATGGCATAGAAAATCACCTGCCTGACTGCGGGCTTCTCCAAGTAATGGCCATGTGACTCTGAGCACATTCCCATGCCTGTGGACTCACTTTCTCATATCTAAGCAATGTGTGTGAGAACGGCCCCTGGACATACGTAAGGGTGTTAATACTTAGCAAGGCTGAAGGCCGTTGATGTGTAGTAAGTGCTCAGCATGTCACTGTGGCCATCCTCACCCTCTGCACACGTCTGGTGGCCCTACTATCATCCCACACGCAGGGCTCAGCTCTACTGTGAGAGCACACTATGCCAAACTTGGTCTTGGAGAACACCAATACAAACTCCAGTAAACAACACATCTAAGTACACTGGCTGAGGATCCTGGGGCCAGGCTTGATGGCAGAAACAGGCCTGCCCAGTGCCCAAAGGCTGTGCCTATGGAGCAGATGGACAACAACAATGGCAGGTCCATGTGTCCCCATGCCCTTGTTGCTCCCAAGGCATTTGGTGAACGTGGTGAGCCTCCAGCACTCTGGCTGAAAGTAAAGGAGGCAAACAAACATAAAACACAACTAGGGCTCCCAAGGATGTTGGAGGAAAGCACCCAGAGTGTTGGCACCTGCATCAGAGCCCAGCAGTGGCTACACAACAGGTATCACCTCTGATGAACAGTGGACTTCACCTTTCTCCCTCCAGGGTCTCCTGATCCCACCTCAATCTCTCTCTCCACCGTCTACAGAGCAAGGTACTAAGCCTTCACCAGGACACAAAAAAAAAAGCTTGCATTTTGTTCCTGGACTTCCTGGAACCCGGACAGGTGGAGTGGATCTTTCGGTGTGAAGTGACGGGATTCAAGGCATCCTCCTGTTAAGGACCGGCATCCCATGCATCTAAACACTGGTCCCGTGCCTCTGCAGATCCAGGAAGCCCTCGCCAGAAAGTGTTAGCCACCATCACCTTCTAGCATCATTCCTCCAGTGTTGCCCCCTCATGTGATGCCATCTTGTGGTATCTGGGCTAGTTGGGGTAACTTAGGATCCTGTTTGCCTACTGGTCTGTCTGCCTTGTCATTTCCCTGTATGTGCGATGTCTGATATGCTGGATAGAGAAGCTGCTGGGAACAAGCAGGAGTGTTAGGGGTGTGCCTTGTGAGTAGGTCTCAAGACTCCCAGAAGCCTATGCCTGGACTATGTGTGTTCTGTATGCTTCCTGATTCTGTTTCTATCCTTAGGTAGACAGAAAGGCTGAGGCCCTGGAGTTGATACTTCCTTCCTCCAGGCTCACATGCTGGAGGCTTGGTCTTCAGTGTGGCAGAGCTGGGATATGATAGGATCTTTAATAGGCATGTCCTCGGAAAAAGTGGTTGGGTCACTGGGAGCATGGCATTCAGAGGAGATTTATAGGAAAGTACATTACAAGAGAGACAGCCCCTCTCAGCCCTCCAACTGCTATCTGTCCTTGCCACCTCCTCCCTCCCACCCACCACCACTATGATGCTGTTTTACATCATGCATGGCACAGCCAGGGCTTTAACTACACCACACCCCATGCTGGTTAGGTGTTTTGTTTTGTTAACTTAATACAGACAGGAGCCATCTGGGGAGAGGGAGTCCCAGTTGAGGAATTGCCTCTATCACACTAGTCTATAGACAAGTCTGTGTGGAATTTTCTTGATTGATGTGGGAGGACCCAGCTCAATCACGGGCAATGCCATCCCTGAAGTAGTGATCCTGAATTACCCAAGAAAGCAGGTTGAGCAGGTAAAGGAGAGCAAGCCCTTAAGCAGCCCTCCTCCCTGGTCTCTGCTTCAGTTTCTGCTGTCAGGTTCCTGCCTTGAGCTCCTGCCCTGATTTCCCTCAATGATAACCTTTGAAGTGGATGTGCACACCAAATAACCCCTTTTCTTTCCAAACAGCTTTTGTTCAGTGTTTATCACAGAAACAGGAAGCAAACTCGGTTCCATATACACATACTACTATAAACCTCTTCTCTTTATAAAGTGCCAAGCCTCCGGTGTTTTATCACACCAACAGCAAATGCACTGAAGCATATTGCAGGAGGGAACTCAAACTCTGTCTCCAAACTCACAAGGAGATTCTTTTTTGTTTTGTTTTTCGAGACAGGATGTCTCTGTGTAACAGTCCTGGCTATCCTGAAACTCGCTTTGTAGACCAGGCTGGCCTCAAACTCACAGAGATCTGTCTGCCTCTGCCTCCTGAGTGCTGGGATTAAAGGCATGTTCCACCATGTCTGCCAAGTACAGATGGCTGTGAACTGCCATGTGGGTGCTGGGATTTGAACCTGGGTCCTTTGGAAGAGCAGCCAGTGCTCTTAACAACTGAGCCATCTCTCCAGTCCTCACAAGGAGATTCTAGGGAGGCAAAATTTCATGAACTGGCTGGGCTCGCCATCGCAGCCAGGGCAGAAGCAACATGGTGTCTCTGGTATGCTACAGTAGGGCTCATTTCTCGGAAAGGCTTCACAGAACAAAACCCCAAACCCTACAGCCCCGCCCTTGTGAATGTCTGCCTTGTATTGTCTCCACGGTGCTCTGAAGTTCATCACTGAAGTGGGTTGAATCCTTTCTGCTGGTTTGAAGAAAAGTAACTTCTCTTGTTTGTTATGCCACATTTGTTATTTAGAGGAATAGAATAATTAAAACAAGTGGCTTCATGCAGTCTGGGTTTTATCCTTACCATCACAGTTGACATAATAATTGTATGGTAACAGACACCCATGAACTTTATCTGTCACCTACGACTTACAATACCCGATCTTTTATTTAACAACACGTGGAAATCAGATTCTTCGTTGTAGTCTTGGGACCAGCTTCCCCATTTCTCTCTGACTGAGGGACTAAGACAACACAGCCTATTTTCTCTTTACTCTGAAGACCAGAGGCTGTAAGGTGAGGGCAAAGCTTTTGGGGGAGCTCTGGGACTATTTCTGCCTCATGCCAGCATCCTGTGTCCCCAGCCATCCTAGGCCTTCTTCACTAAAACAATCCCTCCAGTATCTATCTGTCACCTTCTCTAAAAAGGGGGGTGGAGGCTGGAGATAGGGCTCAGCATTTACATGTGCCTGATACGAAACCTGATGACCTGAATTTGATCCGTTGAACCCACCTAGTAGAAAGAGAGAAGCAGCTAGGCGTAGTAGCACAAGCCTCTAATGCCAGCACTCAAGAGGGAGAGTGAGCCAGATCTCTGTGGGTTTGAGGCCAGCCTTGTCTACCTAGTAGTGAGTTCTGGGACAAAGATACATAGTGAGACCCTGTCTCAAAAAAAAAAAAAAAGGAAAAAAAGAGAAAGGACCAACTCCTGCAAGTTGTCCTCTGACCTCCACACGTAAATAATAACTTAATTAATAAATAAACCTTTCGTGGCCATCTTTTACTAAACTGGACAAAAACCTTATCTGTGCTGGGATGTGGTGACCCCAGCTGTGTGGGTCCTGAGGGATATCATAGGTCTTCAGCCCATCAATCTCAGGGTCTATCCCTCCTGGCTGTTTGGGGACCACACTTAGGGGGAGAAGACAAAGCCATGTACCCGCTTCAGCGCCTATTTTTTATTAATTTCAAACATGAAGTTAAATTTTTTTATGTTAAAGAACACCATGTGAAATCTTTGTTTTTATAATTTTTATTTGTCATAGAATCTCACTCTACAACCCAGGCTGGTTGGCTTCCATTCCCGGAGCTGACATGCATGACCCTGGGGTATGTGATCCTACACTGGTGGCAGGGCATTCACAGGTGAGCAGTTCAGTGAGGGCCCTGCTCCTGCCTCAGGAACTCCAGTCCAGCCAAGCCTCTAGAAGTGGTATATTACATGGAAATGGGACAGAGGAACTCCCAGCTCAGTCAGTCTAGAGAAGCCTGACTTATAGAGGTAGTCTGTGAAACCCAGCTCCATCTTCACAGATATCTGCATAGACGACCACCAAAGGCTCCACTGCCTAAAGGAATACTATACAACAATGAAGATAGAGGAACTACACCTCTGCAGGAGCCTGGAGGGTTCTTATTCCCAGTATAGGCTGTCCAGAGTCAGTGCAGTCTGTCTGTCAGCTTCTGCTTACACACACGACAGCAGGCCTGTCTCTGGGTCTTCAAATCTGGAAGGATCATTGTGGGTGGCAGGGCTTGCAAGGACCTTTGGCCCTCAAAGTGTGTTGGCCTTGAGAAAATCGCCCAGCTCAGCTGTGGATGCCTCTGTATCTGTAGTATTTCAGTTTCAATACAATGACTAATGCTTTCTCTCAGTGTGTGGTTGGTTCTGTGCTAGACAAAGGGATGACAGACATACAAGGAGGGACAGCCAGAGTCACCCCTCCAGCTGACCCTGAATGCTGTGAGTGTGTGTGTGGCCAGGGAGTCCGCTCTAGACCTATTTCTACTGTGACTGAAGGCTCCAGGAACCAGCTCTTTTGGAGATGTAGGGTTGGTCTAGAATCTAAATAGAATGTAAACAAACATTTCCCAGAATCCTTTGCAACATGTGCCTTGCTCGAAGGGGTTATGTTCTGTATCATGCCTGGGTATTTTGTATGAAGAGTTCCAAACTCCAGGCTCCAGCTGGGTGGTGTGTTGGTGTGCTCTTGAACTCAATGGTCCCCATGGCCATGTCCTGGGTCTTCTCAGAATTCTTTCTGGAGCCAGCTACAAAGTTCAAGTCTCCTGTCATTCAGGTGACCCTGTACTAAATCCCATCTGGGCAAAACACCTGGGGTGATATTCACAGCACCTTTCAGGGCCCGAGTGTCAGGAAAGATGCAGAGGGCTTTATGTGTGCACCTACCTGGAGGCTTGGAACGACCCAACTATCTGGCTTGACACCCCAGGCTCTGGAAACATCCAAACACTTCCACATCCATGTGTGGCACCATTGCTCCATCATTCTATCAGGGTGCTTCCAGAGTTTCGTGTCTGCCTTGGTGTATCTCTCCAAATGGACAGAAGTGAGCCAGATGTCGGTGTTCCCTGACACAGGTGCCCACAAGGAAACCCTCAACCTGCAATCGGGTGGCAGGGCCTCTGAGGAGGAGCCCTGTGGTGGTCCTAGAGCCCTTATGAAAAAGACAGGAAGTAACTTTATCTCCTTTCTGGCATGTGGGAAGGTGACAGAGCAACAGGGCCCCTGGAAGGGGGCCCACAATGTAGTACCTGGGCCTGAATCGCCCATCCTCTCAGAACTACAGGGAATCATCTATCTTCATGAGTCACCCTGTGGTGGCCGATGACACTGTGCTGAGGCTGGGCCGACTGATGAGGAAAACAGTAAGCAGGGTTAATATTGTCTTCTTCTGGGAGGCAGGATTTTTTTTAAAAGGGAGGGGGTGAAAAAGAGAGAGATTAATAGGACCCTGGGCCTCTGCCTTAGCTGCAGGATCAGACAAGCTGCTGGACTTTCTGGTCTCCCCTTCTCATCCTGTCACTTCCCACACACAAGTGCAGCACATGCATTCCAGTTTGTTCTGATGCAGTGCCTGTAGAGCCAAGATACCTCCATTGTTCTCCACCTTAGTTTTCAGACAGGGTCTCTCACTGAACCTGGTGATGTTCAGATATGCTGTCTGGCCAGCAACTCAGATCCTCTGGTCTCCACCTCCACGGTGTTGGGGTTGTAGACAAGCTCCACCTCTGGTCTCCACGTCCTCGGTGTTGGGGTTGTAGACAAGTTCCACATCTGGCTTTTATGGGGTGCTGGGGATCAGCACACAGACCCACTAGGCCTTCTGTTTCCTCCCACCTTCTTGAAGCTTTCAGTGCCTGGGATTTCTTCACATGTAGAGTGGCTTTTTTTTTTCTTAAAAAATCAAAACAAAACAAAAATATCCTTTTGATCAATGAACTCTATAGTTCCCATTTTCTTCTGTGGTGGTTTAAATGAGAATGGCTCCTGTGGGCTCATATGTTTCAGTGCTTGGCTCCAGCTAGTGGAACTGTTTAGGATTAGGGGGCATGGCCTTTCTGGAGGATGCGTGTCACTGGTGAGGGAGGTGAGATTTGAGGTTTCAAAAGACCGCACCATTCCCAATGTGCTCTCTGCTTCAGGGATCAAGATGTGAGCTCTCAGCTGTTCCTGCTGTTGTGTCTTTCCTCAGGAATCGTGGACTCCAACTCTCTGAAACCGTAAGCCCAATTAAACAATTTCTTTTGTAAATTTCATTTTGTCTCAGCAATAGAAAAGAAACTAAATCTGGGGGTGGAAGGTGGCACAAGCCTTTAATCCCAGCTTTTGGAAGACAGAGGCAAGTAGATCTCTGAGTTCAAAGTCAGCCTGGTCTACAGAGCAAGTTCTAGGACAGCTACAAAGAGAAACCCTGTCTCCAAACAAACAAACACAAAAAAACAAAAACTCAAAAAAAAAAAAAAAAGAAGAGGAAAGGAAACTAAGACACCTCCCTAGGTCACCCCATGTGGGACCAGCTCAAGAAGACAATTTTTGGCTGTGCATAGTGGTGTACTTAAATCCCAGAACTAGGGAGACAGATCTTCGTAAGTTTAAGACCAGCCTGGACTATATAGAGTCCAGAAGAACCAGAGCTAGATAATGAGTCATTGTCTTAAAAAAAACAAACAAAACAAAAAACAGCAATTGTATTCCTTTTTTAATCACAGAATTAAAAAAAAAAAACATAACAAAGTGAATGTGGTATTCAACCCAAGTCCTCTAGTCTGGCTCCTGGCTCCATCAGTTCCCTGTGTGAGACCCAGGGCCCCTCAACCTCCCTCATGTTGCCTCCCTCGCCAACCAGCCTCTGCCAGCCTATCTGCTTCAGTTGCAGTAGCCAAACTGGTCAGATGCCCTCCTCCTCAGCCTCCCTGTGGGTCAGCTGTGATAATCCTAAAAATCCAAGAGAATGGGCCAAATCCAGAAAGACGCAACTTGCCCAGGGTAGCCCTGAGCCAATCTCTCAAAAATCCCACTCTCAGAGGGAAGAAAGCACAAAACCCAAATACCCCTTTGGGGCAGAAAGCCTAGGCCTGAGACTTTGGTGCCACAATGGGCACTGTACCTGCCTTCCTGGTGGAGCAGCTGGAGGTAAAAACAGCTCTGGAAACAGGGAATGAGTCACGAGAAACAAATCTATCATCTCAGATGGAGAGAGACCTCCCCAGCAACCAAACAGCCCCAGTGGTAGTGAGGATATGGAGATGCTGGCTTCTGATACAAGGTTCAGGTGGCCCAAGTCCAGTGCTGGGCACAGAGCCTGGTGACAAGGTACGGAGTTCTTCAGCAGAGCTGTCATCCCCATGGCTCTTGTCTTCTGTTCCTGGCTCACCCCTTGGAGGTCCTGAGCAGTTCAGGATCATAACCTGGACCACTTCCTGCTCATGATTTCACAGCAATAATTCACGTATCTACACCAAGCACTTAAGAATGCATCTGATAACATGGCTTAGCACAAACTCTGACGCAGATGAGCGTGTGAAGCCATCAGAGAATCTTCTCCCGAGTCTCCTGGGAACAAATCCTCAGTTTTCCTCCTAACCACCAACCAGCACAGCAACATAGGCTGCCGATGTCACAGGACCTACTCTCCAAGCTGAAAGCTGTGTGCCCTTCAGCTCTGCTTCTTTGATCCTCAATTGTACCATCTAAGAAACAGAGAGAATAATGACAGTGCTTCAAAGGGCTGTGAGGAACCTTACTTACTTCCCAGAGTCACACTGTATTGCCACCTCATTGCTGCCAGGGACCCACCCTGAAAATACACTCTTGTGTGTGTGTGTGTACGTGTGTGTGTGTGTGTGTGTGTGTGTGTGTGTGTGTGTGTGTGAGAAAAGGTGGCAAAAAAGTACCTCCCCTCACCAAGGATGAGGCTCAGGCCCAGCCCCATCTTGGATTTTCAATGGGTGCTAAGGAAGGGAGTACATGAGCTTTCCAGAGGCCAAGAGACTGTGTGCGTATGTACATGTGTGCATGTGCATATGTGGTATGTGTGTGCTCCAGTAGGCAAGGCTTAGAATACCTGTCGTCTAGCCAGCACAGCTCACACCATTGGGTGAGGTGCTCAGGATCCCCAGGCAGGAACATGGAGTAGGGGTAGGAGGTCAGGGATCTTGCCTGACCTGGAAGCTTAAAGTTGAACACTGGCCAGCTGGGCTGGGGACCTAGCCCCACGTTCCTCTAGATCACAGCTGCAGTGTGTGGGGGTGGGGGGTAAGTCTTGTGACTCATCTGAGACCTTCAGAGACCTTGGGCAAACATTTAGACTAGGAACTCCCTCCTGTCCTCTGATATGTCCAAATATTTGCAGCTTGTGGGTCACCCAAGCCACTTCCTGAGAGGCAGGATTTGGGATGTTCCTGCCCACACTACCCCTGTCCCTCAGAGTGAGGCTGAGAGCCTTTGGTGGGTCTGAAAGGCTCTGGCTCCACCTGGGCCACCTGTCCCCAGGATTATGAGGAAGGGGGTGGTGGGGTGAGAGACTGGGCATTTGGAGCATCTTTTGTTCAGCCCAGGCTGGAGCTGACTGAGGATAACCTGGAGCCTGGTCTGGAAGCCAAAGTCTAGCCCTCTCCCCTGGACCCCAGTTCTCCTCTGCCTCTTGCTGTTGATTTTGCTCATTTATTCATTCCTTCAAGCAAAGGAAAGTTACCCTCTACTCCATCCCCCTTTCCTGCCCCCTCCTGGCCTCCCTTCTCCCCTCATCCCCCTCTTCCCCATCCCCTCACCTTTCCTCTCCTTTGTGATGGAATCCCACCCAGGGCTTTGGCCAGACTCTCCCACAGAGATGCACCCCCAGTATGACTTCCCCCTCCCAAGCTTCTGGAACTCCCTCCTGGCCTGCAGCCTTGACTGAGCTCTCCAGGCAAGGGTTCTGGGAAGAAGCTTGACTTATCCCTCATTTCATAGATGAGGCTGTTGCAGCACAGAGAGGCTGGATAACACATCCAAGGCAGCCCAGCGTCTGCAGACCTGGTCCATTCCCGCACTGCTGCTGGCACCCCTGTGTACAGTCCTCCAGAGGCCTCCCAGCTGCAAGCCTAGTGGGCATTTGTCAGAAGGGCAGCTCCAGGTCCACAGCCATGCAGCAACTAAGAGGCAGATGCCAGGCCTGTGGTGGGCACAGGCAATGCCAGAAAGGGCCTGGAAGCCGGCTGCTCCTGCCTGGGTCGCCTGGAAAGCCCAGCCTGTACTTAGCTCTCGCGGTAAATAACAGCCCTGGTTTCTGCTAAAGGGATTCGTTCCCAGAATGCAATCATTTCAAACCCCTGGTCCCCACAACCCATATTTTATGGCTAAATATACGCCATAATGAGGCTCTGCCCCGATAGCGTCGTTAAGGAGATATTTGACCTCCGGTTTAATTGTAGGATGGAAGAAATGGCTGGGGCACACACAAGGGACCCTGCCAGTGCATTCAGGACTGAGCATCTGGCATCCCTGGCCCAGGAGAAAGTGGAATGACAGAGAAAGCTGTGCCTGAGGTCAGTGATGCTCAGCCAGGACCCACCATGGAGTCCCTAGGTTGGCTGCATGAGGGCCATCCTGGTCCTGAGGGGCTCAGTCTCTTAGATCCTCTTTCTGCCTGTCCTGGCCTCTCCAAAGCTCCCAGGTGGGAATAAAATGCCACTGCACCCCAGGAGCAAAGAGAACAGTTGTCCACCTTGCTGGACAGGTTCCCTGTTGGGGCCCAGCTAGCAGAATGCACCTGCTACTCTTCAGGCTGAGATGGATGCATGGCCTGCCCACTGAGGATCACAGCCTGGCAGGAAAGTGGGGGAGGAGCTGTAATCTCTCTGGCCTACGGGGCTCCCCCTTCCAACCCCTCACTCTGCATCTCTGCTTGGTCGGTTGGTCGGATTCTTCTCTAGGCTGCTCAGTGTCAATGCTCCAGAGCCTGTCAAGCTGGTGTGAGTGCATGAGCTTGAAGAATGTCTTTGAAAGACGGCTGGCTGCCAATAACTGTGAATTATGCCCACTTTGTTCTGCTTTGGTGGGTTAGGGACCATAAGTATCTGGGGAAGGTCAAGGTGCTGCTGTTCCTCCAATACAACCATATACCTAACTTGCCACTCAAGGTCTTCTGGTGACTAATTAAGAAAGCCGGACATGGTGGCATACGCTTTCTGAGTTTGAGGTCAACCTGGTCTACAGAGCAAGTTCCAGGACAGTCAGGGTTACTAAGAGAAACTCTGTCTCAAAAATCAAAACAAAATGAAACAGCAGGGCTGGAGAGATGGCTCAGTGGTTAAGAGCACTGACCTTTCTTCCAAAGGACCAGGGTTCAAATCCCAACACAGTTCACAACTGTCTGCAATTGCTGGGCATAGTGGTGTATGCCTTTAATCCCAGCACTGGGGAGGCAGAGGCAGGCAGATTTCTGTGAGTTCAAGGCCAGCCTGGTCTACAAAGTGAGTCCAGGACAGCCAGGGCTACACAGAGAAACCCTGTCTTGAAAAACCAAAAAAAAAAAAGTAAATACATAAATATAATTATATTTTTAAACCTCTCCTCTTGAACATGCCATCTAAGGACAAGCTCACAGTAGAACTTATTTTGGGGTATCCCTCTCCCCTCCTTTGGGAGGTTGTCTCCTGAGCTGGGTCGGGCTGTTCTCCCTTGTGCTAAGCTGCTAAAATTATGTAGGTTTTACAGTTGGGAAAAAGCAAAGGCCTCAAATGAGGAGGAGGTTGTGGTACCCAAAACTGGCCTGAGGTCCATTTCTCTAGGTGGGAAGCCAACTGGGCATTCAACACACACACACACACACACACACACACACACACACACACACACACAACACACACACACACACACACACACACCACCCCCCCTGCACCCCCCATCCCGTGGAGATACCCACTGCAGAGCTGAACTGAGGCCACTAAACAAGCTGAGGAAGTGTGTCAGATAACCCTAACTGCCTAGTCCACTGTCTTCCAGGAAAAGATTAGATGAGGCTTGGAGCTGAGTGGCTGGGTGAACAGTCCCTGAGTGGGTCTGGCTTTGTGGTGTGGTAAGCTGTTGTCTGGAAAGGGACTGGGACACCTCCAAAAGTCCCTAAGCCCTCTCTCCAGCCACCCCTTTCTTACTTAGCTAGACTGCCTCCCCTACCTCTTAGAGGAACCCTATGGCTCCGATTTTGATTTTTCTTCCCTGGATATCCTTCTACTACAGAAGGAGAGGACAGAAGCCTGCTCCACCATCACTCTGCTTTCCCATAGGTGGAGGAGAGAAGAGCAGTGGTGCAGTTGCTGGAGAAAAGGGGAAGATTGTCTTAGGATGGAGGACCTGGGTCTGTGTTTGGAAAGACCAACTGCTTTGGGGGAGGGAGGCAGCTGAGTGGGGAACAGGAGCCAAACGGAAAAAAAGGGAAAGTGGGGCAGGGAAGGGTTATCGTCCCTCCCAAGGCCCTTTTTTAAAGACGCCTTTGGGCCTTTAATGAGCTCTTTCTCCTCTGCAAACCCAATTGCACCGCTGCCTCTGACTGCGTGGTTTTCAAGTCGGGAGGGAGAGCAGGGAGAGCCGCAGGGGGTTCACAAGTTGGAGTCGGGATTCCTGCAGCAGCACCCCATGATGGGGTGGGGTTCCCGCTAAGTCTCCCGAAGTGCCCCCCCTTTCAGTGTAGAGTCCCCAACCGCCCCTGACTCGGATCTCAGGCTGTTTGTAACCCCATCCTTTTTCCATTAACGTAAACACCACTTGAACAAAAATATACAAGGCCACCTACTTCGTCGGGAAGATGGTCCAGCGCCCACCGGCTGCTGGCTTCTTTCTAGGTGGCGCTTGGGGGCGTTGGGTCCCCCACAGGCCACCGCACCTAGCGTTTGTGAAGCCTGGGGCTCCAGCTTCTTGGGTCTCACTCCCACCGCCAACTGGCTGGCGGAGTCCAGGTGGCTGTGCAGAGCTGTCAGCTCAAATTCCTGATTGAGCCACTTGCTGATCTGACTCCTCTCTACCTGCCCGCCAGGATGCTCCTTGCCCTGCTTCACAGGCCCTGGTGCTCGCTGCCTCGCGCTAATTGAGTTGGAGCCGGCCAGTCCTTCCTTCAGCTGGAGGCCCAGGGGGAAGGGGTTGGGGACTTCTGTTAGACATTGGCTATCGGACCTTTCGATGGAGTCAGAGTAAATGCGTCCTGGAGTGAAGGTGTCTCTGAAGTCCTGGGTAACTGACCACTGTGGTTATTTAGGGGCTCTCTGGCTTCCATTTGAACCCTGTAATCGCTGGAACTGAAAATTGAAAAGTCCTGGAAAAATCAACCAGACTCCACCCGCTTCCAGGGCAGGTCTGCAGGCAGGTGGAGTTGGAATCTAGCCTTGCCGCCCGCTCAGGCTAAGCCTCCACGTAACAACACGCCTTCTTAGCCTGACCTCTAAGAATATTTACATCACCGGAACTACCATCTCCCAGTTTAAGAACACCTCTGGGTTTTTCATGGGCAAAATCAGATGGAAGCACACCCAATCCTCAGCCATAGTCTCTTCACGTTAGAGGCTCAGAGGCCGTATGCACTGCAGAGTCCTCGCACCCTCAGCCCCCTCCAGAGTTGGGTACTCAGACCTCGGCCATAGCGGGTGTCCAGGGCAGAAGATGCTGAACTGGGTTCCCTAGAAAGTGGCTGGTATGTATCCCTGTGCCTCGGCTCCCTGGTCTCCCTATTGCAGGGGCAGGAGGGAAGAAAGACTGAAGCCTGGCGGCTAATGCCCAGCTGGTATGTGTGGAGAGGGGTGCATTAGGAAAGTGCCTCAGCCAGTTTCCCAGCAGAACAGTGGGATTTGGGGCCCTGAGGGTCCTTCCTCAGCTTCCACTCCTCCCCCCGGCTGATGGAGGGAAAATAAACACCGAGTTCACAAAATCAAGACCCGTCATTAGCCCAACCGCAGTAAAAGAACTGCGCTCTGCACAGAGCAACAGGAACCAGCCAGGACTGCAAGGGACCCTCCCAGGGAATTCAAATCCCACTGCAGCCGGGACCACTGGGCCAGAACCGGACTCAATCAGCTACTAACGGCACTTTCTCTGCCTCCTCCCTCATCCTGATTAAGGACACACCGCCTCGGCCGAAGTCCAGCCAGAGATGTTTTTTTCTCAGAGACGTTTTTCCCTCCCTGGGAGACTACGATGGAGGGGGAAAAAAGCTCCAGACAGACTCACAGAACAAGTGGGTCTCTACTGCTTAAAAAGGACAGAGAGAAAACTTAGGAGCAGGTAGGAGGCAGCCAACGGCAGCGGCAGCGTGGCGCTCACCTCCGTAAGAAGGGACTAAGGAAGCCCGCAGAAAACCGGCTCTGCAGGAAGGGAGGGAAGAGAGACCGCTCGTTCAAGCCCGCGAAAGGGCGAATTCGATTCCTAATTAGGTTGGTTTTCATGGTAAATTAAATAGATCTCAGCCCAATTTGCAGGAAAAATAATGACCCCCCTCAGAGGGCAGCGGTAGAAGACTCTTTCTTCTTCGGTTCTTCATGCACAGAAGGGAGGGGAAAGGGAAGATGAAAAATGGAGCTGACCTAGGGATATTATGAAGTATTTGAAATATGTTTGGGTTTATATTTTCCAAAAACAGCTAATTGTGAACATCCTCCCATGCCAGGGACAGAATTTTTGCAGGCAATTAATTGAGAACTACCAAGAGCACAGCGGTGTGGGTGCTGGGGGACAGAACCAAGTACGAGTAAGGCGGGGAAATTCCTCTCAAAACGAACAGTCGCTAGAGGCTGCAAGTAATCAAATTGTAAAGAATTGGAGGGGGGGCACTTCCGAGCTTTGAGAAAATAAATTTAAAAATAAAAGGATGAGAAACCTTGACAACGATGATGCCTTGGGTTTGGCTCCTTTTGTTTCGTTTGTCAATTTGGAGGGTTGAAAGCGGCTGGCTAAGCTGGGGGTGTGGTGGTGGTAAATATTGCTGGCTGATAACACCATGAAAGTTGAGTGGCTAGCAAAAAATAATAGCCTTAAAGGGGGACAGAAGGAGAAGAGGAGGAGAGAGACAGAAACAGAGTTCCCAGAAGAGAATGAGAGGCAGAGAGAGAGAGAGAGAGAGACAGAGACAGAGAGAGGCAGACATAGAGAGGGGAGGGTTGGATGGAGGGAGAGAATCTTAAATTACAAGGGACAAAGGGGCTGTCTGAGTATTAGTGGGTTCCTAGATGGAGAACCTGGTCCATAAGCAGCCCTTCCCAAGTCTACTGATGAAGAGAGTGGGGAGCCTTGGCTTCCAAAAAAGCTAAGCCTGGGTTCCTTCAGTGGCCCCTTTGCTCAAAAGTCCTTCTCTTCCAAGCCCATACCTTGACAGAAGCCTCAATAAGGACTCTCTTAACTGCTCAGAAAGGGAGGTCAGAGGATGAGTCACCTACTGAGCCACACTGGAGCAGCTCTGAGGACAACTGCTCCAGAGGTGGTCAGCCAGCCCACTCCACTCCCTCCCTGGTACTTCTCAGAAGAAAGTGGTGCCTGCCGGGAAACTGTTTCTCCCCCAGCCTGCTGGTTCTGTTCTCTTGCCAAGTGAGGAGGAGAGGGGAACCAGTGCACGGGGCAGAACTGGGCTGGGTGGTCTTAGGGGCTGGAGATATGCTTTTATTAAGAACTGCACTGGAATGTCTGGCAGTGGTGGCACATGCCTTTACCCCAGCACATGGGAGGCAGAGAGCAGAGGCAGGCAGATCTCTGAGTTTGAGGCCAGCGTGGTCTACAGAGTGAGTTCCAGGACATCCAGGGCTACACACACACACACACACACACACACACACACACACACACACACACACCAAAAACAGAAAAAAAGAAATGTGATGGGAAGCTATAGTGCCCAGCATCAAGCTTGCCTTAACCGCTGTGGTGGAGTCTGGGGACACTGTTATCTCCCAGGTCATCACACACGTGGCACTGGCAGCACTAAAGGGATCTATCTACATACCCACCCAGAAGAGAAGCCCCTTCAAACAGCTCTCAGGGTACTGAGACCTTCCTGTTCACCCCTGGGTGAACTTTGCTGTCCTGCCGCGAAGTGGGCTCAGCACTAGTAGGTGCTCAGTTTCTCCAGATTGTCCTCTTGCAGTCTTCAGGGCAGCCCTAAAGGGAAGCCACTGCCAGATTCTGCCAGCATGCTGTCTGGAAATCACGGGGAGCCTGTTCCAAAAGAACACCCCACCAGAGTGGGGAGCTCATCCAGGGGTTCTGATGACCACAGACTGACGCCAGGACTCGCTCTGTGGAGGGCACCTGAGCTGGCACCAGCTTCCCTGTGTGGGAAGTGCCCTGTGTTGTCTAAGGCCCCACACCCTCCTCTCAGAGATCAAGCAGGGAGGGACACATCCTCGAGAGCCCCTCACCTGTCCTCCCACCTCCGATCCTCCTGCCTAGGACTCCACAGACTTTGAGGGGCTGCCTTAACAGGGGATGTTAGATCTCAGCCTCCGGCCCTGTAAAGAGCAAGGCTCCAGAGATCTCTGCACCTTGAGAAGAGCAGCCCCACCTAACAATCACTAGGTGTCTGATCCTCCCAACCACACAGAAGAAAGACTGTCCTTATTCTTGTTTGCACAGAGAGGCAAGGCCACTGGCTCTGGGCCACAGAGCAATGGAACCAAACTGTAACCATAAATTACTCTAGGGCCCACGTGGTTATGTTTGTTTGTTCATTTAACAACTTGACATGGTTTGAGTTTACAGTGTCTTTCTTCCCCAGCCCATCAGGCTCCTAGAACACTGTAGGTCTAATGTTCTTTTTATCCATGGGTCAGCTCAGGGATGGGCACTGACGATAATTACCCTGTTGGCAAGATCAGGAAACTGAGGCACCAGGAAACTGAAGCAAGTGCCTTGAATATCCATCAAGTTTTGCCTCTAGGGCCTTCCCTGTGTGCCCGAGAAGTAGGTACTCAGAGCAAAGTTTCTCACCAACACACTTTGCACGCACATGCATGCACACAGAGGCACACATCTTTTCCCTCAGTCAGTCTGGGTTTCAAGCCCTCCGCTTCTACTCTAGGTGATCCCTAGTCCCCTGCACCTCAGTGAGGACCTCCTGCTGCCTTCGCTGACCCCCTTCCCCATCTGGAGCAACTGGAACGAGTTGCCGCGTCTCCCCAGGTGTCTCTCTCCAGGTGTACTCGACCGATTTCCCTTCCCGATTTTCTTTTCTTCTTCAAACTCGGCCTTCTGGGATTGCAGGTACCATCCATCACCACCCCATCCCGATTTCAACCTCATTTCTTCTCTGATTCCTGTGAAAATGCCATCCACCCCCAGGCCACTAGTTCATTCTTTTACCTGAATGCGCAAAGCAGGTCTGATCACAAGGCCAATATAAATCCTTTTACCCGGCTGTGACAGAAGAAGAAGAAGATGAGGAGGAGGAGGAGGAGGAGGAGGAGGAGGAGGAGGAGGAGGAGAAAAGAAGAAGAGAAGAAGAAGAAGAAGAAGAAGAAGAAGAAGAAGAAGAAGAAGAAGAAGAAGAAGAAGAAAGAAAAAGGAAGGAAGGAAGAGGAAAAAATCCATACTGTAGCTGGCAGTGGGTGTGAGAAGGAGTCACCCCTACTTTCTCAGCTAAGCCTGGGCCTCCCCTGGGGGAGGACAGGTGAGCTCCCTCCTTTCTTGAGGGCCTACTCAGCTGGGTAGAGTTTGTTTCTCTATGCAAGGGCAGTTTTCACCCTTTTAAATGCCCTTTAACGGGGTGCTGACAGGGCAAGCAGGCAGCTGGCACCTTATGAGTGAGACCTGTGCACCAGCAAGTTGCTGGCTGCAAATTGTTGGTTTTTAAGAAACAAATCTGAGCCTGTTTTTCTGCCTTAGCTGTTTTTGCTCAGAACTGCAGCCTCTCTGGCTGAACCCTCTCTCATCCGGTGTCCCTGCAGACTGGGTGTGCGTGGGCGCTCTCTGTCTCACTGTATCTCTCTTAAACCTGAACAACATAAAAATAAAAATATCTGGCTCTTGACATTTAATGTATATTTTCCCGTCGGCTTGTTTTGGAAGCTCATTCATCTTCCTCTCCCCCCCATCCTCCATCTCAGTCTCTCTCCCAAATCCCTCTGCATCCCCACCTCTCTGTGATTAGTGTCTCTCTGCTCAGATCCCTCCTCAGAAACCTCATCTGATAGCCTCTGTCTCTCTTGTCTCTCTGTCTCTCTCTCCTTTCTCTGCCACACACACACACACACACACACACACACACACACACACACACAAACACACTCGAGCAACATTCCATTTTTCTAATTACAGCCAGGATTTAAAAGGGGGCTGGAGATAGTTGGGGTGCCACTGTAGGAAGAAAGAGCTGCCTATGAACCAGGACTCAGCATCTAGCCTTCAGGAGGCTCAGCGTCCCTGGAACCCGTCTTCCTCTGGGAGTGACAGGATCCGGGAAAGCTCCCGATGATCATCTCTCAGGGAAGAGCTGTAAATTCCCAGGCTGCAGTGGCATCAAATTTTTCATTGAGGGACGTCATGGAAAATGACGCTTTGGGACACAAGGACCAGTAGAAGAAGCAACCTCAGGCTTTGGCACTGAGTGCTAGTTTTATTTGTTTGTTTGTTTAGATAGAGTCTATGGTAGCCCACGCTATCCTCAAACTCACTGTGTTGTTCAGGATGACCTTGAACTTCTGATCCTCCTGTCTCTACCTCCCAAGTGATGGGATGACAGGCTTGTACCAAGCGTACTTCATCTGGTTCTGGTTATCAAACCCAGGGCTTTGTGCATGCTATGCAAGTGGGTTTTTGTTTGTTTGTTTATTTTGGTTTGGGTTTTTTGTTTGTTTTGCTTTGCTTTGTTGTTATTATTATTATTATTTATTTTATCAATTGTTCTACATCCACAGCCTTATTTTTTAAAACTAAATTATTAACCTGTTCTCAGGGTAGCATGCATAGGGGAGACACAGGTCCTAGAAACTGGTGAGGGTACTTGGCAGGCCTGTTCCCCTCACTTCCTCCCACGGAGAGCAAGTCCCTTGATGCTTGGTTAGGGACAACATACTTCGAGGTGCACCCCAATATGAGTGGCTGCCTCATGCCTTGTTTCAAGGGTACCACATCCTACACACCTGACAGAAAACAGACACAGCACTCTGTACATCCCAAAGTCGTTTTTCTGTGGCCTGCAGAGTTACAATCTTTTGCCTCCTGGGCATACATTTAGAACATTACACCTGTAATATTCAGTCCTGCCCACACTTCTCCACTGTGCATAAAGCAGTTATGCCTTGAAGGCTCATCTCACACTGCAGCATTCTGCATTCATGTTGTTATTTATTTGGGGGATAGGGTCTCATATATCCCAGGCTGGTCCTGAACTTGCTAAATTCATGGACGACCTATGCTCTGATCCTCCTGCCTTCGCAACTGGAGTGCTGAAATTACAGTCCGCTGCTGCTCTGGTTTACCAGATGAATGGAACGGAGAGTTTCGGTCACTCTACCAACTAAGCCGATGGGTTGATTAAAAGAGAGCCCTGCTCAGTTAGAATCTTCAACTACTGATAGCACGTGAAGCTACAGACCAAGGAACTCCAGTCGTGGGCAGAGCTGAGTATATGGTATTTGTTTGGTATCTGCTTGCTCACCTTTCCCCTTTCTACATCCACCTTCCAGGATAGTCCTTGGTGCTTGCTCCACACCCAGCGCGCACTGTTAGCAGGCGGTCGGGCACTCTGGATCCTGGCGCCCAAAGGCTGAATTGTACACCCCAGTTCTCTGCCCTCTCCATCCCAGCACTTTGGCCCGCGTCCCCCCACCCCACCCGCGCTCCCTCCCGACGCGTGGGATGTGCAGTCTCGAGTGGGGTCCGGACCATAGTAACGCGCAGCAAGACGACCGGCCTCGCTGTGGGTGGTCGGCGGCGCCCGCGGCCCGACGGCCAAAGCAGGATCTGGTTCCGCGCTCGGGTTTCGCCGGGCGCGCTGTCGGCCGGCGGCTTCACTTAAGCAATTAGCCAGCGCAGATACCTGGGGCCCCGGGAGTGGGGGCGTCCTCCCCGAAATGTGGGCATTCCTAGGGCCAGTTCTGAACGCGGGGATTTGATTTGAGATGGGGAGGGAGGTCTTGTGGACTTTCAGCGGAGGGCAAGTATCTTCCTACTGACCCGGACCCTGCCTCCCTGAGGCTGCGCCCCTGGGGATTTTGTTTGATCTCACCCTTGCTTGTAGTCCTGTCTCCTTGCAGCCACAACCCTAAGAAGTGGGTGCTTCAGTTGAAGACGCTTTAAAGGAAAACACTCGGTATGATAAAAAAAAAAAAAAACCGCCTAGGTAAGGGGTGAGCATCCAAATTGTAGTTCAAGTCCTACACTGCGAATATTGGGGGAAGCGGCTCTTGCAGCTTGTCAGGAAGGAGGTATCATAACCCTGCTCCTAAATGGGACCAGTGGTGGACACATTATAAGATCTTTGGTCGGTGATGGTTTACGGGGCTGTGAGAGGTGCTGGTGCAGCAAGGGGAACCACTAATAGACCCTATCTCCTCTTCAAACGGGGGGGGGTTATTTAGGAGATCTCAGAGTGTCTGAGAGCTATCTTTTCTTGGGACTCTTAGGCAAGCCCCCCTCATTGCTGTAACTGATGTTTAACTGCGTAGGGGCACTCCAAGCTACAGGATGAGGGCTTCCTACTCTCTTGGGTGCCCACTTCAACCTCCCTCCTCAGTGGAAAGTAGGAATGGGGTGAGCCACGGGCTGCTGGGCCCTCTTTCTGCCCCCACACGGTGACCTGGCTCCACCCTCACAGGTTGCTTTATGGTCTAGGCCTGAAGACTGAAGGACAAGTGGAACCCCGACTTCAGTTTCCTCCCCTGAAAAAGAAACTACCTCACCACAAAACCTGAGGAGATTCCAAAAGGGGGTTTGTGAAGGACAGTGGTCTGTGGCAGTTCAGAAAGGGAAGGAAAGAGATTTAGACCTCGCCTATGGGCAGAATCCACTAACTAAAGGGCTTCAGGCCTCTCGGTTTGGAGGCTTTTTTGTTTTTTGTTTTTGTTTTTTGAGACAGGGTTTCTCCATGTAATAGCCTTGGCTATCCTGGAACTCACTCTGTATACTAAGTTAGCCTTGAACTCAGAGATCCGCCTGCCTCTGCCTCCCGAATGATGGGATCAAAGGCGTGCACAGCCACCATGCCTGGCAGGAGGCATTCTTGACCTGAGGACAGGGGCATGGCTGCTACCACTTTCCTGGATTGGGGAATGAAAACTGCAGCCTTTTTTAGCTTGGAACTTGGAAGCCTTCTTCAGCCCATCTCTCACTAAAGGCCAGATATGTAGCACCCTTCTGGAAACTTTCTCCCCTGTAGTACGGCCCAGAGTCCTCCGGTCTGGAGTTGCCAGTGGAGAGAAAAATGGAAAGAAAAACAAGAGGAAAGAAAAGGGGGGGAGAAAGAAAAATATGGGAGTGTGGAAATGCATAGCCTGGGGTGGGGTAGGGGTGTGCCCTGGCTTACAGGGCCCATTCTTGTGATTGTGCGGCTATGTGTGGGCGAAGGCACAGTCCAGCAGCTTGCAGGCTGCATCCTCCCCCGGGTGGGGCCCCCGAATTGTACAGAAGTCCCCTGAGATGGCGCAGGCCAGTCTGTGGACGGTGGTGATGGATGCTGGCTAGGCCGGCTGTAGGACACGGAAGCCGGCTTGACCGGGCGGCCATGGGTACCGAACACATAACCCCACAGAGGAGGGCTCACGTCCCCTCCGCTCTTCTTCCCTAGTTGGGCCACGGGGTTCTCAAGCCCGTTCTGGAGAAAGTTTCAGGGGGGGCGACTCTCACCTACTGCGAACCCGGCCCTGCCGAAGGAGGCAGCGACCTAAGTCCGCAAGCCCCTGGCTCCTCTGGCAGATGCACCAGGCGCCTGGAAGGCGACAAGAGGCGCGAGGCGCCTTCTACCGGAGCTGAAGGCGTGGGAGTGGGGGTAAGATGGGGGGACCGGGAATCCAAAGAGACTTGAGGCCGGCGGGCTTTGAACGCGACCCGCACAAAAGGGGCGCAGCCGCCGGGCTCCTAAGTGCCTCGCGCCGCCGGTTCGCGAAAACGTCCTCCGTCACCCTCCCTGGCAGCAGGGGCCCAGCGAGCGCGAGCGCGACCGCGCGCGGGGGCGTCCGAGGCTGAAGACAGCCAGCACTCACCTGGTTTCGGGTGCGCAGAGGGGTCCGCGAGCGGCTCTGTGCCCCGCACCGCCTTTCCACGGCCTCGACCCCGCCGTCACGGCCGCTCCCCGCCTGCGCCACCGGCTTTCCGGAGCCCGGCCAGGCGCGCAGTGTCGGAGGCCCCGCGGCGGCGGCAGGCCGAGCCCATAGGGGCACCAGGCCAACTCCCCCCGCGCCCGCGGGCTCCTCCACTCTTATTATTAAAGGATCCCCCGGAACGTGTTTACGTTGAGCCTTGTAAACTTCCTGCCCGGGACTTTGCCATCTCTCAGGAAATCAGAACCTGCGCTTGTAAAAGGGGACTGGGGCCGCGGGGCCAACGGAGAGGATTTCAGAGTTAAGCGTGGGGGGAGGGGGCTCCGAGGAGACTTTGCCGTGTGAGTTCAGACGTGTGCGTGTGTGCGTGTGTGTGCGTGTGTGTCTGAATGGGGGCAATCGCAATGGTAGCTCCCGTGGGACCCTGGGGTACGTGAGTGGGGCGCGCACTGGGTGCAAGTTTGCACTACTGATTTGCAGATTCGCTTGGGGCATCACTGCGTGTGCGCTGGGGCGCGTTTTAAGACACGCGGGTGCGCGTCTTTGTGAATGAGTGAACCGGCCCGCCTGCTAGGGAACCTGCGCCGTGCGCCGCGCCGCCAGAACTCTAGGGCTCTCCGGGTCCCGCTTGCAGCGCGGCAGACAAAGCGCCCGCTAAGCGGCCTGCGGTTTCGTTTTCCGCCCGCGCTCGGGCCGCGGCTGGGCGAGTCCGAGGCCGGCGCAGCGCTTCCCGGGGCGGAGAGTGAGGGGGAGGCGGTCCCTCTCGGGAACTTACGCCGTCCTGCCTCGGGGGGGCCGGGAACCAAGTCGCCCGCCCTGCCCGCGCTGGTCACGACCCAGGCCTCCGCCACCACTGCCGCAGCCCAGTGCTCCGGGAAGACCGGGGGCCCCGGGCGCGTGTCCAGCCTGGTCACCCGGGCTTAGGAGGCGGGGACCGGCGCACCGGGTCCAGGTCGGCAGAGGCGGGGCGGGCTGCGGAGCCAGGGGTGGGGACGGGGGTCGGGGGGGGTGGGGTGGAGGCCAAGGGCTTGCGGGGAGGGACCTGGGGGGCTCGCGCCGGCTTAGTGACCAGAGATCGGATACCGCGGGCTGCGGGGGCGTAAAGGCGTGCAGCCGGGGGGCGGTGCCCGGCCCCCTAACACGCGTGGCCTCCCGCAGGGAGGAGGAGGAGGAGAATAGCGCGCCCCGGGAGGGCGGGCGCGCGGGGGAGGCGCGCTCGGGAGCCGCAGTGACGGCAGAGGTGCAGCCGCCCCGCGCAGCCCCCTCCCCTCCCTCCCCTCCTGCTCCTCCTCCTCCTCCCGGCTCTGCCGCGCAGAGCAGCGGCGGCAGCGGCGGCGGCAGCAGCCACCCGATGTCCGCGCCCGACAAGCAGCAGCCGCCGCACGGCGGGGGCACCGGAGGAGGAGGAGGAGGCGGAGGAGGAGGAGGCGCGGGCGGCCAGGCCATGGACCCCGCGGCGGCCAACCCCACCAAGGCCAAGAAGACCAACGCCGGCGTGCGGCGGCCGGAGAAGCCGCCCTACTCGTACATCGCGCTCATCGTCATGGCCATCCAGAGCTCGCCCAGCAAGCGCCTGACGCTCAGCGAGATCTACCAGTTCCTGCAGGCGCGCTTCCCCTTCTTCCGCGGCGCCTACCAGGGCTGGAAGAACTCTGTGCGCCACAACCTGTCGCTGAATGAGTGCTTCATCAAGCTGCCCAAGGGCCTCGGGCGGCCCGGCAAGGGCCACTACTGGACCATCGACCCGGCCAGCGAGTTTATGTTCGAGGAGGGCTCGTTCCGCCGGCGGCCCCGCGGCTTCCGAAGGAAATGCCAGGCACTCAAGCCCGTGTACAGCATGGTGAACGGGCTGGGCTTCAACCACCTCCCCGACACCTACGGCTTCCAGGGCTCCGGAGGCCTCTCGTGCGCGCCCAACAGCCTGGCGCTGGAGGGCGGCTTGGGCATGATGAATGGCCACTTGGCGGGCAACGTGGACGGCATGGCTTTGCCCAGCCACTCGGTGCCACATCTGCCCTCCAACGGCGGCCACTCATACATGGGCGGCTGCGGTGGCTCTGCGGCCGGTGAGTACCCGCACCACGACAGCTCGGTGCCCGCTTCCCCGCTGCTGCCGGCCGGTGCCGGCGGGGTCATGGAGCCGCACGCCGTTTACTCCAGCTCTGCAGCAGCCTGGCCGCCCGCGGCCTCCGCAGCTCTCAACAGCGGGGCTTCCTACATTAAGCAACAGCCCCTGTCCCCTTGCAACCCAGCCGCCAACCCCCTGTCTGGCAGCATCTCCACGCACTCCCTGGACCAGCCGTACCTGCACCAAAACAGTCACAACGGACCGGCGGACCTGCAAGGTGAGTCCAAGGGTCCCCAACTCCAGTCCCTTGTCAGCCGCTGTGAACCGATCTAGCTCCTGAGGGGGGCAACAGCCCACCAGGCCTTTGGGTATCATTGCTGTCTGAAGAGTGAGTGCAGGTTTGATATCCCGGTTTAGACTTGTTGAGTTTCGGTTCTGGCTTCTGTTTACTGGCTGGCCTGACCAGGTAGGACCCCTCCATTCTCACCAGATAGCATCAGACCCCAGCACTCTTAAGTCCACTGGGCATGTGGGCTCTTTCGCATCTAGCAGAGGCCTTCTGTGTCTAGCCAGGGCCTACCCCTGGCCAGCAGGCCCACCTCGCTGATAGTTCCCATACAAGGAGTCTGTGTTGGACAAGAACGGAAGAGTTAGGCCCAAAGCAAGTGTTAGGCCCCAAGCCGCCTGGGCCCAACACTGAGAAGCTTAGCCCAGGCCCTTCAGGAAGCCTGGTTTGGTGAGTCCAGGGGCATTTTGTGCTGACTTAAGCTGCCCTTGTGTGATCACCAGACCTGGAATCGGGAATCTGAGTTACAAGCTCCAACGCTCTTTGTCTTTCAGGATCCAGGTTTCAAGGTCCCTCGATGCCCACCCCAGACCACTGCACTGGCACCAAAAAAGAAGATAGCCAACAACAGCACACTCTGCCCTTAGCCCTTCATGGGTAGCCTTCTCCTTCCAGGCCTAGTTCTGGAAGGAGAAGTGGGTATTGAGGGTTGGCCATAAATAAACTGTCAGAATAGGAGACAGAGTAGAGGCTAGAGGTAGGCCACTTCTCCACAGGCTCATGCCCCTGCTTGTGCCAAGTTGAAATCCTGGTTCCACCCACCCTGGGGACTGCTTGTCCTACAGGGGACCCTTCTGGGTTGGGACTGACTGAACCTTGCTCTGGGCTCTGAAGCTTGCTGAGTCCACATTGGGCCTCTTATTCCACTGCAGAAATCTCAGCCCCCCAGGCTCCTCCTCGGCATTAGGAGCCATAACAACCACCTCCTCAGCCTTCCCCTTCAGCTTCAAAGAAGCCTCCGCCAGGCACAGAGTCCAGGCCTGAGAGGCCCAGGCAGTTGGAGGTACCCCAAGCAGGACTGCTAGCCAGTGTTCTAGTACAAGTTATGGGGTCCACATGGAGAGGCTGTTCCCCTTCCCCAGTTCTGCCCCCACTGAGGGCTGGGAACCTTCGGAAGGCCAGTTGGGCCACAAAGTGCTGGGGCTGGGAGCAGTGTGCTGAGCGGGGCTAGGCAGCCTCCGGGCTTCTCTATCCCAAATTCTCGCCCTCTAAGCTAACGTTGTGCTCCCCACTCTCGCTGTCACCTCACCCTGCAGGCATCCCTCGGTATCACTCACAGTCACCCAGCATGTGCGACAGAAAGGAGTTTGTCTTCTCTTTCAACGCTATGGCATCTTCCTCTATGCACTCTACCAGTGGAGGATCCTACTATCACCAGCAGGTCACCTACCAAGACATCAAGCCCTGTGTGATGTGAAGTGTGGCCGTGGGCCCTCCACCCCAGTCTGGCCCGCCGGGGGACCAGGAGCCCACCGCCACAAACTGCTTTACTCTGGAGGTATAACCGGCGGCAAGAGAAAAGGGCCCATCCTCTCCCCTAACGGATTATTTGTAAAGAAAACCCCAACACAGACTTGGTGCTGTGGTCGGCAACTCTATCCCCACCCCTCCTCACTAATTTCTTAAAAAACAAAACAAAACAAACAAACAAAAAAAAAAACAGTGGCTGTGGGGCCAGATCGGACTGCAGCTGTCAGTAAATAAATACTTATTTTCAACCCCATTGAAAGCAGCCATGAAGGTGCTGGGTCAGGGGAAGCCAGCTACATGGAAAAAATTCTGCTGAGGTCTGTCCACCCCTCCCACACCGAGGGACAGTTTTTAGAAGCACGAACACGTGAGACCAGTCATTATCAAATACTTTTATTTTTGGTTGAGTATTTATCTTTTAATTTTTAACTTTTTGAAAGAATGTCTTGAAATGCACAATTCTCCCCTCGGCCATCTTTTTTTTTTCCTCATGGGGAGAAGGGGCCAGGTGTGGCATCTCCTCTCCCAACCCAGGGTCTCCTCCAGGAGTCACAGGTGGATCTTTATGGGAATGACACATACCTGGAGCCACTGTTTGTCTTTTAAAAAAGAAAACGGTGGCTGAGAAGCTGTCCCGGCCTCCCTCCGGGGCCCCTTCCATTTTCTTCATCCTCCAGCTTCTTTTGCTTTGTTTGGAGTTGCGTTTTGACTTCTTCAATGGGTGTTTTTCTGTCTCTCAGTCTCTGCTGTAACTCTCGAAAGGAAAAGAAAAACACAGCAAGACGCAGGGGCAGGGACGCGCGGAGGCCCGATCAGGCGGAGTAGCTCAGGCTCTCTGATGCCACAGACAGGCTCAGCCTGTTATTTATTCTGCTTTATCGCCCTAATCAAAACACCACATAGCTCTGCCCTCTCAGTATTAATGGTGTGACTTGGTTGGCAATATTTGCCGTGTAGAGTTGTTTAGATATCCATTGTAAATTTGAAACAAAGACCAATCCATGTAAAAATAAATTTCCATATGTTTTATATAAATATATATAATATGAAGGACCATCCCCCTTTTAGTATTTCTGCTGCAGAGGTGCGGCATCCGTGACACATTTTAAACCTCTTTCTGCACTGTATAAAAGGACAATCCGAGGGTATGCTTTTTGTGTATTTTTTCCTACAAAAAGAACAAAAAATAAAAATGTTTAACATTTGTACACGGCCTCTCTAAAAAACTCTTGTCGCTAGAAATAAACTCGAATGGCTGGTTTATTGGGGGTAGTAGACCAACTAGTTGCTACCCTGGGAGCTTCAGCTCTCTGGGAAAAAATTTAAATCTAGGTGAGTCTGAATTTTTTTCCCCTAACTAGCCCTCTTTTTCATCCTTTATTTCACACTGGAGTAAAAATCTGGGAAGGGATAACTTTTTCTTCTTTTTTTTTTTTTTTTTGAAGATGGCCCCTCTGACCCTCTGAATGTCACTTCTTAGTTTGAAGAAATTATCAAACATTTAAAGGAAAATTGCAGTCCTTTATCTCAGGAGAAAAGCAAGTGTGTGCGCACGCACAGTCTTTACATGTATTTATACATTTTTTTCTGCGATCCTGAACCCAGTGTGCCGTTCATTACAGGCATGCGCCTTGACCTGTCTTGCATTCTGTTGCAGATAATTAAGCAACTTCAAAGCTTTGTTTTGTTTGTTTTTACTTATTTTGTCTGCTTTTTAAAAAATTGCCTGATGCTCTTCCCCTGTGGACTCTGTAAAACCCAGCCAGGCAGAGACCATCCGTGGGTGCCCAGGACTACGCCCATGCGCCCGCCCCTAACATATTTCCCTTTTCAATCATATCCCACCACCTCACCCCCTTTTTGGAGACAATGAACAGCTAAGCCCCCTGTCTCCTCTGACCACCGTCTCCATCACCAACCGCCCACCTAGGAAAACAAACATAATAAGCCGCATTGTTGGTGCCTCGTCGGTTCTGACCCACCGCAGTGTCTGCGCACCGTGGGGTCGCGCCTCAGAACCTGCTTCTTCTCAGACTTGACATTCTGTACGGGAGGGTAATTTCTCTGGTGCACTGTTACATCAAAATTATCAATAAACTCGTCCGGGCAATTAATGTCCCCAACTAACAGCTGTCTATAAAACACAGATAAAGAGGACAGGAAAAGGCCGGAGCTGGGGCGTCTGCAGCATCGGGCGGGGGCTGTGGCCTCGCTGCTCTCCCAGGCCAGCGTCCTAGAGCAGGTTCGAAGCCAGGGGGCGGCCCTGTCCTCCGCAGGCCGAGGCCTCCCCTCGGGAAAGCCGGTCCAAGGAAAAGAGCCCGGGAGCCTTCCTCCCCTACATCCTGTGAGGACAAGGGAAGCACCGAGGCGTCCCCGGGTACTATGGCCTCACCCCGATCATGTCCCGGCGGGGGCGAATCCCGGCTTTCGGCTCATCAACAGGCCCCTGTGCCAGTTTCGTGGGTTTTACCAGCTCCCCCACATCAGGGCCAGCTAGGTGGAAGGCACCCATAGTCGCTCCAGCAGAACTGGCCAGGGCCCGGGGATGGGGGGGGTGGACCCTGGCCTCTGCCTCTTGCCTCATCTGTAGCAGAAGGGAGAGAGGGAAAGTCCGGCCTTCCCGCGAGGAGTGCTGGACTCTGGGCAAGTCTAGAAGGGCCGGATTCGGCTGGCAAGATCTCTTAGCAGTTTTGATGGCGCTGGGGTTTCTCCAGGGATCATTTTGGTTTAGGTTCGCACCAGCCGTATGGCGGTAAGCGCTGGCCGCTCACCCGTGGTGCCCAGGAAAGCATTCGGGCATGTGTAAATCACAGGCTTAAACTCAGCGCCACGGCCTCCGAGTTGCACGAAATTGTGTGTGAGTGATCATCATTAGCGCAGACTGAGAGTTCAGTTAGGTATCTCCAAGCAGAACGGTCCAGACTCCCTGGGTGTGTGTACCGCCTAAGGAACACTCCCCCAACCCCACCAACTCTGGATTCCACAGACCTAGTCCAGAGGAACTTCCCGGAGCCAAACCACAGGGGCTGAACGACCCTGAACCCAAGCCCGGTCGGACTGCAGCGCCTAAGGCCTAGAGGGCAACAGGGTATGAGCAGGTTCCAGGGCAGGGAAGGGTTGGTGCTGTATCAAAACCCGGCTCCTTGCCTGCCAGGTGCCCACCAGTGACTGTATTCCTAGGAGAGAGTGTAAATACTGACCTGAGGCCACCTGGCATTGTGTAAACCAAGCCACCTCTCTGAATTCCTCTTCTCCGACAATGTTGTTCCAGTGAGATGGAGCAATGATGTACTCAGGAGAAAGGGGACACATTTTCCTGGCACCCAGAAGGGAGAGGGGTCACCTTCAGACCCCTGGTGTTTCTCACTCTAAGGATGGGGGACAATATATATGCACCAACTCACGGTTTCCTCAGAGCCTCCTCTTGGGGGCTTCCTAAGAGCCTCCAGTTTGGGATTACCTAAACAGCGGGTTTGGACCTGAGACTCCCACAGAGGCTACAAAATATTCTGACACTTGTGGGTCCCAGGTGGGGGGAAGAAAGGGTCACTTCACTTCTGCTGGTGGCTCTGAGCGACCCACCACATCAGAGTTCTGCCTTAGCCTGTTGTTCTCTTGAGGAGGGATGGGGGAATCCCCACAGCTTGAAAGGGGTCCTGGTAAGGGCTGAAGTGTGAGCACCTTCTCGGGGTCCCTTCAACCCCCAGCGACCTTGCTGAGGTGGTTTGGCCTCTGCTGCCCTCTCCTGCCCACCCTGGCTCCAGTGGCAGCTTGGGGAAATTGGGGGCCCAGGGGAACAGGCGGCATTCAAGAGTCCCCACAGCTCCCTCCACAGGGGACACCACAGTCCACCCTCACAACACCCCTTAGGTGGCGGTTACTGTCTCCTTTCCTCACCCCAGGTATGGAAGCCAATCTCAGAGGATGAGGACGGGCAGATTCGGGTGTAGAATAAGAGGATGTGAGATTGGACCTCAGACCCTGGCTTCTCTGACCACAAAGGTCATGACCTGTTGTTTTCTTGGTTAATCCATTGTCAGTGGAGACAGCAATGTCGAACAGGGATTCCTGACCCAGTCCAGCTTTCCCACTGAGCCGGAGAGAGCTACATGCTCCCTCCCAGTCAGGCTGGGGACTCTAACTGCCCTCCCAGAGTTACAGAAATTGCCATTCCAATTTCCCCCATGGCTCCCTGCCTGCTACCCTTTCTTCCTCCAATCCCTTCATACGGTGGAAATAAACATCAAACAAAAGTTGACACAGGACCAGAGAAGCTTTGGGCGGCAATAGAGTGTCGCTGTCTGACTCTGTTTCTAGATGCGGGCGAGGACAGGAAGGGGCCTTCTTTCCTGCAAGCCCAGGTAGGTCCATTGCCAGTCATTGGACTCTGGGCCACTGCAGAAATGGATGGGATGGATGGGGCGGGGGGGGGGGGTGTTTAACAGTGAGCTTTTTTTCCCCTGAATTTCTTCACTTCATCACCCCCTCCCCTTCTCCTCTCTCTCTCCCTCTCTGCTCCACTCTTCTGTGCCTGAGGATTGTAGTGGGGGCGGGTGGTGTCTCACTCTTAGGATGCCATCTACCATGGATCTCTCCAAGTCTTATAATATTTTGTGGTTTGCTCTGACTGCCCAGAGAGGAATGTGATCCATGTGAAAAGACAGGATGGGTGAAGAGCGCCCACAGCTGTTCATTCTACCCACACTGAATGCCTACAAGGGCCACACTAAACATCTGTGAATGCTTGCCATCGGACCCATTCACAGTGCACAGGTCGGCACAGCCCTGCCATTGCAGGCTGACAGACTCCTGTCCACAGTCACCTGGCTGGCTGTATGGAAGAAAGCCATTTTGAGGAGAGCCCGATGGGAAGGTGGGACTACATGTGTGCTCTGTTCAGAGAAGATGTTGGGCTCAGCAGCGGTTTCTACTACCAAGAAAGGCTCATGTGGATCCCCTGAAGGGATGTCACTGGGCCTGGGCCACCCAAGGGACAGTGGGGCAGAACAGTCTGAACAGAGCTAACTGCTAGCACTACTGAACCCAACCAAAGTGCCTGCACAGCCCTTTCATTGGACCGCTTGCCTGGCCAGGGCAGACAACACCAATGGGACCTAGCCCATGCTACTCTATTACTCTGGCATAGTTCTGGTGTTCAGTGCCCTCGTGGTGACACAGCAGTGGCCTGGGAAGGGACCATGTGCTAAATCTGAGCATTCTATTAAAACCAGTGACATCACGCCAGGGAGGCAGGGGGCCCATGTTCCCTGACTGTCCAGGTCATGGCCATGTGGAAGAATGCCAGGTTCTTAGATGTCCCTGAAAAAGGACAACTTGTCTGTCTTTGGGAATGTGTCCCAAAAAACAAGTTCTAGCTAGGCACATGATGTCTCTGGGTTTTTGTGAGGCAGGGGCCTGAGTGGCCCGGGTTCTCACTGGACCCCTAGCACTGGCTCCAGTCATGGGACTGGGTCAGAGAGCTAGGCCTGTGTGTGAATAAAGGCAGCCAGTGGGCCACAGGGGTAAGGGGCAAGGCAGCAGGTGGCAAGGGGCAGGGGTGCAGGTTGGAGCTCAGACCCTGGGCAGCTCAGGCTGCACTTCGTCATGGTGTCAGTATAGGGAGAGAGCTCAAGGCTGGAGGCCTCTTGAAAAGAAGAGGGAGCCTGGAACACTGCAGGAGAAGCACCAAGACTACCCTGGAATTTTGCCCCTGCCTGTTTCTCACGAGGAGACAGCGCCACCTGCTGTCCATTTCTTGCAGTTCATGTTAGAACTATGGAAAATGGGTTTCACCGGCCAGCAGGCATATGTGCCCAGATGAGAGGACCCCATTTCAGACCCTATGATCTCAGTTTATGGGAGATGGGTTATTTTTGTTGGAAGCTGAACTAATTATCTTTTCCTAGTTACACAAACAATAGGGCTTTAGAAATATGAACTTCAAAAAAGTGGAGGGTGGTCACTTCCTGTCCCATCCCAGACAGCTTTGCAGTCTCTGAACACATGCCCTGCACACAGAGACCCTTTGGCCCTAGGAGAAGCAGATAATGGATCCTGGTTCAGGGCCCCAGGACACTGGGTGGCATTCCAGTCCTCACTCCGCCTCTTCCTAACTTTGTTTGCTTCCCCTCTGTGATGTGAAGTATGCTGTGTGTCTCAAGAGTTAACCGAAGAACTCAAGCTCAGAGAGGATGGGCCTTTGCCTGAGGTCACACAGCTAGAACACATTGCAACCCCACTTCACCCTCCAGGTGATGTGTGGCTCTGACTCCCAGTTCTTCAGCCACTAAATGTTCTCTGTGTCCTGACAAGCTGCTGCGGCTTCCAGTTGGCCTGGAGCCCCTGCTTGTGGCAAGTCAGTGTTCCCCTTGGAACAGCCTTTTTCCATTCAACTGGGCCAGGCTCCAGCTCCAGCCAATTCTGGCCTGAGACCCTTCTTTGGAAAGCTGCTCTTGCTGGTGGGTTTGTCGTACCTGCAGGTGGGAATGGTGTCAGACTTACCCACAGCTCAGCACCTCAAGGCGAACGCTTAGGGCTTCCAACCACCAAAGTACAGAACATCCACACTGTACAGAAAGATGTCAGCTCCCATTTCAACCTTCACAATTTATGGCCCTGGAAAATAAAGGGCTCCATTCACAGGACGCAGCCCTGTCCCTGCAAGGGAGCAGGCATGCAGCTCCTCACTTAAATCTGCTTGTCTGAACATCTCTGTGGCAGTCCCCAGTAAAAACCTTGGGTGACCCAGACTCTCTGGGGCTTGGCAGCATGGGAGGGATCAACAAGGAGTTCAGAGTCCTTGGGACCTGCATTGTGGCCACAGGAGTACCAGAGGGGCAGGGGCCACAAGCTAGAGGTAAGAAGGTTGAACTGAAGAGATGCGGGACAGGCCCAGCGCAGTGGGTGACCCCATACCCATGCCATAGACCCAAGTCCATGTTTCTTCTGTTGTAGGAAGACCCATGTCACCTCACTCTCTCCTGACAAGTGGCCCTGGCTTGATCCTGCTCACTGGGGGTAAAAAGCAACCTGGCTTGGCTCCTGGGACCTCAGCTGCCTGAGGAACCTGCACCTCCAACATCATGAAAGTTATGCTAAGTCCTCTACCCTTGTGAATTTCCATTCTTCAGAGGAAATATTGATCTATACTATATGATTATCATCTATCATAGCCTATCATTATCAGTGATAATATGTGATAGTACACAATGGATTACCGAGGAAGCAATCACTTGCCTGGAAGTGTAGTGGTTTAAAACCACAAGTCACTCACTCACTCATGGGGACAGGGCTCCTCCTGGCTCCTCCCCCTGGCCAGGAATCGCTTCCAAAATGGCACACTGTCCTGGCAGAGCTGGGTGCCTGATCCTCTCCACAGGGCAGCTCAGCAGCATCACTGCATGGGAGTGAGGTGGTCTCTAGATGACAAACCAAACAGGCTGTGACTTTAGCCAGACTTAGGGAATAGTTTCTGGTGGGGACAGCTGGAGCACTTCCTGGAAAGTTGCCCCAAGCTCCAAGGGCACCTCAGCACCTTTCCTCCAATTGTAGGGAAGGGAAATCAGCGTTTTAAGAGTGGTCAGGGGGCAGCACCCACTAAAGAGCACCAAGGACCGCAGGTGGGGTGTTGCCTATGGTTCAGCCCTTATATATGGATCTACTTTGCAGAAAGGCTGTTATTTTAACATTTGAAGCTGGGTGTTATGGGAGACAGAGGCAGTCGGATCTCCCAGTTTGAGGCCAGTCTGGTCTACAGAATGAGTTCCAAGAAAGTCAGGGCTACATGAAAAACCCTGTCTCAAAACAAAACAAAATCCAAAAGTAAATGAGTAATAAAATTCCTTTGTCGCCTAGAGTGGTGGCACACACCTTTAATCCCAGCACTTGGGAGGCAGAGCAGGTGGATCTCTGTGAGATCAAGGCCAGCCTGGTCTACAAAGTGAATCCAGGACAGTCAAGGATACACAGAGAAATCCTGTTTCAGATAACCTAAAAAAAAAAAAATCCTTTGTCGATTCTGCCAGGTCCTGGGGCTGAGAGAACAGGAGCCTCCAGAGGTGGCATCACACACAGGCCAAGTGTCCAGGACCAGGGGAAGATGGGATCAGGCCCAGGTATCTGAGATTGGGGCGGGGAGGGGGGATGACGACAAAAGACCCAGGTGTCTGGAACCCAGCATCAAGCCAGGACTAGGAGGCGAGCCTGTGTGTTGGCTCCTTCTCCAAAGACAGAAAACTACATCTCAGGCCACAGAAGACCATGAGCCCCGTGTTTTCATGGGCCTGGTCATCCGGAGTGCTGGGATGGACTGCAGGTGTTTGCTGTGCGTGCCTAATGGGCAGACATGCTTCCCCTACTGTGACAGCTGATTTTATGCCAACTAGACACAGACTGGAGTTATTCTGGAAGAAACCTCAATTAAGGAAACGTCCCCACTAGATTGGCCTGTGGGCAGGCTTTTGGATTGGCCTGTAGGCAGGCTTTTGGTGCACTTTCTTGATTGATGGCTGACAAGGGGGAGCTGCTCAATGTGGGTGACACCACCCCTAGATTGGTAGTCGTGGGTTCTGGAAGTTCTTGCAGGCTCACCAAGCCACGAGGAACAGTCCTCCATGGTCTCTTCATCAGCTGACTTGCATTCCCACCTTGCCTTCCTTCAGTGATGGACTGGATGAAATAAACCCGTTATTCCCCAAGTTGCTTTTGGCCATGGTGTTTTACTGCAACAGAAACCCTAGGACACGTGAAATGACTCGTAGGCTCAGCAGCCTCTTCTCTGGCATTCTGTCCCTCAAGCCACCATCTCTCCTCAGAATGATGACTGCTGCCGCTCTGGCCTCTCCTCCTGGGGTATCTTGGCTCCTGTGTCATTAAGAGTTGCTTCACCATGACTGGATACGGGATAGGATGGGATGCCAGCTCATCACCTGGAACTTGGAACCTTGTAACTAAACCTCTTCTCTGAGCCAGGGTCTAGAATCACACCTAGAAGCCAGCGTTAGGAAGGATATTGCCTTGGGGCTACTCTGCCAGCCTGCTTCATTCTTTTTACATGTTCATGTGTGTGTGCAAGTGGGGGAAACCAGAGGTCAACCTCTGCTGCCCTCCACTCTTACGGGTGACAATTCTCAGACATTTGCTTGCTTAGTTCCCTGAGGAGCTTTTAAGATCTTGCTGGCCATGTTGGGACTGAGGCTTCTCTCTGCAGATCTTTAACCACTTTCTGTAAAACTCATTGTTTCACCTACAGGAGCCTAAGCTGCTCATCAGCTACAATCCCAACTACTTATGAATTTTACTGCTGTTACTCTGTGTGTGTTTGTGTGTGTTGTATGTGCATGTGCTTGCACGCATATGCCATGTCATGCCATGTGTGCAGTGCCCATGGAGGTCAGATGAGGGCATCATATCCTTGCAGCTGAAGTTATGGGTGCTTGTGAGCTTTGTGCAGTGGTGGTGGGACCTGAACTCAGGTCTTCTGGAAGAGCAGTGAGGGCTCTTAAGGGCTGAGCCACCTCTCTAGCCCCTGATGTTACATTTCTAAAAGTCTAGCTATGACAGCTGTTGGTTTGCATCTTCCTGCATTAGCTAGTTTCTCATCTCTATGAAGATGCTTCAGTATCAGTCCATCAGCGCAGAAGGCTGAGGCTCTGCTCTCTTCAGGATGGCCAGGGTACAGGGCAAGCACACACAGGAGGGGGCCAGCGTGTTGGCTGGTTTTATGTTAACTTGACACAGGCTAGTCATCTGAGAGAAGGGAACCTCATCTGAGAAAATGCCTCCAAGAAGACTGGGCTGTAGGCAAGCCTGTAGAACATTCTAATGACTGATGTGGGAGGGCCCTTTACGGGTGGTACCATCCCTGGGCTGTGGTCCTGAGTTCTATAAGAAAGCAGGCTGAGGAGCTGGAGAGATGGCTCAGAGGTTAAGAGAACTGCTCTTCCAGAGGTCCTGAGTTCAATTCCCAGCAACCACATGGTGGCTCCTAACCATCTATAATGGTATCTGGTACCTGTTTCTGGCCTGCAGGGGTACATGCAAACAGAACACTGTATACATAATAAATAAATAAAATCTTAAAAAAAAAAAAAAGAAAGCAGGCTGAGCAAGCCATGGGGAGCAAGCCCAGTAAGCAGCACCCCTCCATGGCCTCTGCATCAGCTCCTACCTCTAGGTTCCCCGGTTTGAGTTCCTGTCCTGAAATGTAAGTGATGAACTGTTATATGGAACTGTGAGTGAAAATAGACCCTTTCCTCCCCAGGCTGCTTTGGTCATGGTGCTTCATCACAGCAACAGTGACCCTAAGACAGCCAGGGTGAGATCCGGCCCTGAGGACCCATTTCTTCCAAAGACTTACCATCCTGCCCAAGTCTCTACCATTGATGAAGTCAAATGCCACGCGGGTAGAAAACATGGAGGGGCTCAGAATCATACATCGACACTTAAAGAGACTTAGTGTCTTCGCCACCTCAGTACCTGACAGAAGCTCTTTCTGTCCATTTTATGTGTGCTACACAATCGCAGTGACAAAGAATGTGATGACTTGCCACCCGAGGCTCCCCAGTCACCTGGAGAACCAGACCCTGAAGGCATCCTGAGACAGGGTACACCCTGTAGTGTCCACCAGTGCTTAGACGGATGGCAACTGGGCTCCAGCGCTTACACCACTTCATGCAAACGCACAAGTGGCTCAGCCTGGGTGTCAACACATCTGGATTATTCTGGCCACAAGTGACAGGAGGCCCATGCCATCTGGGTGACCTGAGTGATCACGTATGGACTGGAATCAGGCTTGGTTGACTTCTGGGTAAGGGTCGCCTCCCCAATGCCCAGCTCCGATGCACAGCTCACATAACATGGGTTTATGGGCTGCAGCAAGAGGGAACAGACAGCTCCATGCTGTTGACCCGTAGCCGCTATCCCACTGGGAACATCGATGGTAAGGGACCCAAAGGCAGACAGAACCCTGAGGAAAGCGGAGCAGGGTGAGGATGGGTTGGCCAGTGGCTGTGCGGGGGACAAGTAGGAGGGAGGGCCAGGCCAGCAGGGTGCCAGGCCAGAGGCTGGCGCCATCTGAGCCTCCTTCCCACATCCAGTCCTCAGAGCACCTGTGACAACTTGGAAGAGGTCGTTACTGAACTAGTGTTTTTTAAGGCTGGGTTCTTGCAAAGAGATGTGTGTCACAATTATTTTTTCTTTAATATCTGAGAAATACCTGCCCTCCTGGGGCAAAGGACAATGTAAATGGGCACTGTGGAAGACCCATTGGGAGAAAGAAGAAACTTCTAAAGCAATCATATCTGAACACAATAAACTTTCCACCTAAATGCTTATTTTGACTTATCCTAGATCAATGGCACAGGTGCTTCTGAAAAAGCAGAGGCAGCCACCACCCTCCTCTCAGCCTCACCTGAGGGATGTCGAGGCCCTAGGCCTGCTGAGTTATCACTGTGTAGCCTGGGTAGACATGATCACACGTGTGCACAATGCTGGGTTTCCAGGAACAGAACATGAGGTTTGTGTCCCCTCCCCACTCCTTTCTGCTAGGCTGGGGATCTCCGATGGTCACAAGGACACCTCTCTGGCTCTGCCCCTGCCCTCAACCCCTGCCATGGCCTCTTCTCTACAGGCCTCTGTTAGCTTTCTCCCACATCCTAAATCGTGTCTCCATTCTCCATCCCTTGTCCTGCTGCCCTGTCCCTAAACGATCTGCACCCAGAGAACATCACATGGACTTCACAAGAGCCAGAACTGGAATGGGTCAGAGCTCGCAGGGTCCCGAGTGTCATAATGTGTTGCTTGCTACCATCCCTACCCGCTTGAAAGCATGGCCTCTTCCCAGGAAGAGCAGCAGATGCCTCACACAGCAGCAGGTCATCATCAATGGCAACTGTCACATGTCCAACATCCAGACAACAGCTCGGGGCTGCTCCCCAGTTCATGTATCCCTCTGTTGCTCCAGTGTCACCCTTAAGGCATTGGCACCCAGATGTAGGCCCTGTAGGAGGGAAGCAGCCTGCTCGGCAGCAGCTGAGTCTGCATAGTGCAGAATGGCCCTGTGCTGTGGGCCCTGCCAGGTAAGCCTCAGGGGCATTGCCCCCAGCTCCTGGAGGGCTCTCTTCAGCTCACGCACTCGAGCATTGTGGGGCAGGCTTCCCACACACACACTGGCAGCTAGTTGGGTGTCCTCCCCCTGCAGGGGGCTGTGGGATCCTCTTAGGGAACTTGCTTGTGACTGTGGTATATGCCGGGGTCTCCTCACAGTGCTTGGAGCTGGGTGCTGGCTGCTGGGCTCGGTGTGAAGAGTGACATCCTTTCCAGCCTGCCTCTCTCGCTCACGGAAGCTCCTGAGTACTGGGATTTTCATAAGCATCTCACAGCTGATCTGAAAGAGAAAGCAGCCTGAGCTGTCGTGGGAATGTCCAGGGAGTAGTCACTCCAAGGCCAAGCCCCTACATTCAGGAGGAGTTCTGGCAATGCACCACACCACATGCATGAAGGTTGCTGAAGGGTCCAGTTCAGCCTGGGGAGGTGACTCCACATCTTCAACTGTATTTATTTCTGTGATCTTGGGAATGAAGCACAGGGCCTCATACAGGCCGGACAAGTGTTCTACTGCCGGGCTACAGTCCAGTCATTTATTTCTTTTTATTCTGAGACAAGGCCTCATTAATACTGCCCAGGCTTGTCTGGGTATCAAACTTGCCATCCTCCTGCCTCAGCATCCAGAGTGCCAGGATGATAAGCCTGCAGCATCAGGCCTGGCCTGGATTCCACTGCTTAAAAAAAAGTCACCAATCTGCAGCTCTAACCCCTCGTCAGCCTGAATGAAATCCTGACCCTGTGAAGTTGTCTAGATTGGCCCTTCATGTGTCACAGTGAGGGTGGAACAGGCCTCTATCTTCCTGGAGGCCCAGGAAGTAGAAACAGCTGGGGTTCCTTTGTGGGCCACCCACCCAGACTGCTCCTGCAGTCATGGGTATTAACAGGGGCCATAGAGGGCAATCCCTGGCTACCTCCAGGAGAGTAGGGGCTTCTACTGGGCCTGTGGCTGGGATAGAGTCCTTTACACACCCAGGAGCATCTCTTGGGTCAAACCGAGGCCTGGTCCTATGCACACAGCCAGGCAAGTGTGACACTGAGTATGACCCTCTAGCAGAGGGTTACCAAGTTGCTACATGAACAGCTTGTTGAGCATGGTGCCAGCCTTTGGGGCTTTTGGACAGGACACTTGTGGCCCTCATTGGTTGGTACAGTTGGTCACCAACATCCCAACAGCCTGAAGGGACAGTGGAAGGCAGATCACCACATGCGCACAGTGTGCCTTGGAGGATGAGCCGGGTGCCTGATCTGCGTGTGCTAACATGGCTGGAAGCTTGAGGACCATGAAGACCGTGGCTCTATCAGCAGCCAGTTTGCTGGCGGCTTGCCTGGACTGAGCTGGCAGGTTCAGCCAGAGCACCTGCAGCAGGCCACGAATCAGTTTTGCTCCGTCCTTTCTGATACTCCTCATCCATCAGAGACAGGGTTTCTCTGTGTAGCCCTGGCTGTCCTGAACTTGCTTTGTAGACCACGCTGGCCTCGAACTCACAGAGATCCGCCTGCCTCTGCCTCCCAAGTGCTGGGATTAAAGGCATGTGCCACCACCGCCCGGCTGGGCAGGGTTTTTATAGTGTGTGCATGGGGTCAACACTCAGGCTCTGAGGTTGCTTTGTCCGAGCAGCTCAGGAGCCACAATGATGCCATCTCCTGATGCTGAGGCTACTGTGGAGCCAGGTGTCACTCTTCTCGAGAGCAGCCTGTTTTGAGTAGGGAGTGATGATGCCCAGCATGGCTTGGCTCACTCCTCCTCAAGTCCCAACCCCACTGGCTCTGCCATTTTCCAGCTGCTCACGTTTGGGCTTGTGGAGCGAGGCTGATGCTGCTGCCTAGGCTGACAGGGGACCTGCTTTTCTTAGCTGGCAATTAGGAATGGTCAGCGTGACACATGAAATGAAAACTCTACTCATTAATCAAACAAAAAATAACATTTTTCAAGCTCTGTAACTGATCAGTCTATCCCCCCAAAATTAAAATGCAGATTTGATTTTCACACATCAGTCACCGTCAGTCACCTAGAAGTCTGTAACCCCTTGTGGGGCTGGTAGGGTAGGCTTGTAATCCTCGCTACTTGAGAGGCCTAGGTAGTGAACCCTGCTGCCAAAATAAAAATAAGTGAAGAGGGGCTGGAGAGATGGCTCAGTGGTTAAGAGTACTGGTTGTTCTTCCAAAGGACCCAGGTTCAAATCCCAGCACCCACATGGCAGTTCACAGCTGTCGGAAATGGCAGGGTGTGGTGGCGCACGCCTTTAATCCCAGTACTTGGGAGGCAGAGGCAGGCAGATCTCTGGGAGTTCAAGGCCAGCCTGATCTACAGAGTGAGCTCCAGGATAGCCAGGGCTGTTACACAGAGAAACCCTGTCTCAAAAAACAAAACAAAACAAACAAACAAACAAAAACCCCCAAAACCAAAACAAACAAAAAACCAAGAAGAAGAAAATAAGCAAAGGATGGAGAGGTAGCTCACTAGCATGTTTGCTCAGCATCAGAAGGCTGTGAGTTCAACCCCACAGAACTGCGAAAGCAACAAAAACTGAAACCCCTCAGGGGTTGGTAGCACATACCCTGAGGAATGACATCCAAGGCTGACTTCTGGCCTCCACACATGCACATACATGAACATAAACATCTATACATGTGCACACAGGCACACACACAAACACAAAATAAAAAACACTGCCAAAGGAGCCACAGTGCAGTGACCCTGCCATCACTGTTTCCCAGGTAGACTCTAAGCCTCAACATGAAGATGTGACTCGGGCTACACCATTGAAAGTACCAGGTAATGCCAGGCGGTGGTGGCGCATGACTTTAATCCCAGCACTTGGGAGGCAGAGGCAGGCGGATCTTTGCGAGTTCGAGAACAGCCTGGTCTAAAAAGTGAGTCCAGGACAGCCAGGGCTACACAAAGAAACCCTGTCTCGAAAAACCAAAAAAAAAAAAAAAAAGAAAGTACCAGGTAATGCTGATGTCCAGTCAACAGGACAGTGGAAAGCAGCCAGGCCACATAAGGAAAATCATGAGAGCCACTACAGTAGGCCGTGTCAACCATGGTGATGACCCACCTTGGACCACATGATGCCTGTTGGCTTTGGGCGTGCACAGCCTGTAGCAATGACCCTGCTGGGAGTGATGATGTAGTCAACGGTGAGGTCGTGGTCCTCCAGAAGAGCCTCAGGGATGTCAACGACCTGGACAGGGTAGAGACCTGACAGTCAGGTTACAGCAGGCACAGCAGGAACTGAGCAGGTGGAGAGACGGTCTTCAGCATGGCACCTCAACACCCCTCACAGCACGATGAAGAACGGGTGTCTCTCTCCCGTCCCGCTCCTGGAGCAGCCTGCAGGTGCACCGGTGACACATCTGCAGGACGTACCTGGCAGTCATGGACAATAGTGACGACTGGTGTCCCCTCGTGGACAGCTCCCATGGACACCATCATGGCATATTCAAGATCAGCATAGCCTTCTCCCTTCCCAATTCGCCAGCCTAAGAGACAGGGCGGGGACACAGTGGAAGTGGGTTTCTGTCTGGTCTCTGTGGAAAGGATGGAATCCCGGTGTTCCTGTTGTCCATAGCAACCCACAGAGGTCCTGGCAGATGAACCTACAGGCCCCAGACACTGAAAGTACACAGTGACTTTAGTGAACCTCAGATACCACAGGGAGTGACCAAGCTCCCAATTGTGAGCCTGTCAGTGAAAAAGCAGTGACAGGACAGGAGATGTGGCAAAGACCTGCAATCAGCACTCAGAGGCTGAGGTAGGAAGGTGGAGGGTTCTGAAATCAAAAACCAAAAGTCACGAAAGGTCAGGGTATGAAGACAGAGAAGAGAGTTCTACTTTGCAGGGCGGGTGTTTGATCTGCCTGCCTCGCGAAGAAAAGCCAGATGCAAAGAGGAGGCCAGGCACAGTGGGGCTTCGTTGCTGCAGGCCCATGCAGGCGGGAGCACAAAGGACTGCAGCAGTCAGCAAGCAGTTACTACTGGCCTTTGGCTCCCAGTGTGGACCTAGGCTCTCCTCGCCTGGAGTTTTGGTACCACCACAGCACACCCCAGGAGGAAGCATGCCACCAAGATGCCTCTCTAAGACTCAGAGCCACCTGAGCCCGAGTCAGAAAGGCACATGTGAAAGGATGAGACAGAGACAAGGGGCACATGGGCAGCAGACAGTATGTGTAGGTTACACAGCCAGGGTGAGTTGAGTGAGGGGCAGTCAAAGGGCAGGCAGGAGGCCCTGCACCAGTGGTTCTCAACTGTCCTGACGCTGCGACCCTTTAATATAGCTCCTCATGTTGTGGGGACCCCAACCATAAAATTATTTTGTTACTACTTCATAACTGTAAGTTTGCAACTGACTGTTATGAGTCATGATGTAAATATCTGGTATACAGGATGTCTGACATGTGACCACTTTGAAAGGGTTGTTCAACCCCCAAGCAAGACATGACCCACAGGTTCAGAACTGTTGCCCTCCAAGGTGGCACACATGCATATTAGGTGGGTATCTGGAAGGAGGTGGACATAGGAGGAACCTGAGAGAGGAAGACTATGAGTCTGAGGCCAGCCTGGGCTACACAGCAACACTCTGTCTTTAAGAACCAAAACTAAAGGTGGGGGACAGATTATCACTCTATCAGCCTGCTAAAGTTAATGATGAATAATTCCAACCATGAGCAGGCCTGAGAAGATGCTCCAGACTGCTTTAGTTGAGGTGTGAGACCTATTCACTATTTTATGGCACTCGGCATGAGATTTGGACTGACTGAAGCAGGACAAAGCCTATTGAGGTGACCGGTGGGGGCTGAGGTCAGGCTCTCAGAGTGGAGACCAGCAGGGGAGGGTGCGCAGGGCAGCCTTCAGGAACAACCTCTCTCTGGCTTACCTTTCTCAGATACAGCAACAGATCCCACCACAACTAAATCCACGACGACATTGGAATCCAAGCCCATAGGGACACTGAAGTTGTGGACTCCCTGTAAAGGGAGAGATGAGGCTGAGCTCACCTCTTGGAGCAGGCAGAGTGGATTCGACTCCCACACCACCCTACAGGAGGCAATGTCCTGGGATTTGAGGGTGAGCCTCCAACAGTTCCTATCCCAGGAAGACAGCCAGAGGGACTCAGAGAACACTAATGCCAAGACAGCACACAGGTAGAATCGTGTGGGAGCCACACACGAGCAGGCCAGACCCCCAAGAGTCAGTCACAGGAGCTTCAGGACACCAGGACACATGTTAGAAATGAGGCCACAGGAGATTGTGCACCTTAAGCTAGGTGCAGTCAGTACCTCTGTGTGGCCGTACCCTCATGCGGGCACTTTTGCTTCTGGAAATGTACCCCAAGTATACCCATTCATTCTGACAATCAAAGCCTATACAGAAAGTGTGAAGGGACTACACCCGTGTGGCAGGTCAGAGACCTAGCAAGATCAGTGCAGGTCTGCCTGGAGCACAGTGCAGGGCATGCCCAAAGCACCTGCCTTGTTGGAGCCTTGTTGTGCCGTCCCTCTCAGTGGCCATGGAAGTGGGCTCCTTCCTGCCTGAGCTGGGGCCTGGGACTGACCAGGACTGTGGTTTATCTTACTTTTTCTCCTTTTTAAAAAGATTTTCCCATTTTCTTCAGGGCTGGGATGGGATCCTCATACATGCTACAGAAGGGCTCTGGTGAGCTGCATTCCACCCCTCGCCCCCAGTTCCTTTACATCTTTATTCTGAGACGTAGTCTTGTTGTAAGGCCAAAGCAGGTTTGGGCCAGCAATCCTCCCATATCAGCTTTCCCGGTAGCTGATTTCAGATGTGCACTACTAATATCAGCTCTCCCTACTGGCTCCTCTATGCACATGTATCTTTTTTTTTTGGGGGGGGGGGGTTGAGACAGGGTTTCTCTGTGTAATAGCTCTGGCTGTCCTGGACTCACTTTGTAGACCAGGCTGGCCTCGAACTCACAGTGATCCGCCTGCCTCTGCCTCCCAAGTGCTGGGATTAAAGGCATGCGCCACCACGCCTGGCAACACATGTATCTTATTGTTATAGCATACTGTACACATACTGTAATCAATAGCCAATTCTATTTTTTCCATAAGAAAAGTTATTAGAAGATAATAAATCATTCAACTTTTACATATCAGACTCAAGGGAAAATCCCTTTAAAAGGGACAGGTAAAATGGCATGGGGTTTATGGCTCTTCAAAAAGCTACCAAATGCTATTTAACATAAGATGCGAACCCTGGTTCTCCAACCCTTGAATGTGTTTACAGGCCAGTTTAGCAGGACTGTGAACAGGCAACCAGGCTCTTGTCAGCTGGACAACAACTCATAGGAGCTTCCCAGCCTGCTCCACACAGGGCCCAAGTACAGGCGCACAACACCAAACCTACCACAAGAGGGCACCAGAGTGCCCAGTCCTGGGTCTCACCAGCTCTTGAAAGAGCTTTTCTAACTGGCCAAACCCTATTCAGGGATCTGCTGCATGGATAGAGCTGCTGAATACATGAACAGTGCTCTTGTGGCTTTGTGTAAACTCCAAGGTGTTCTATTTTACAGTATGTTGACTCACAAGGACAGTCTCCAGGGTAGTGACTTCCACTGCTCACCTGGGAGGTGGCACATTTCCTCAGTATGTCTTTGGTGGCTCCAGGAGGCGGTGTGATCTTGTTGAACAGTCCTGTCCTCAGTCGTGGTGTTGGGACCAGCAGTGTCTTTTTGCTCTTTGTGGGAGAAGACAGTCGGTTAACTACACAGCAGGTGCACGTTTCCCCCACTGAAGGAGGAAAGGGAATCTCTGCTAAGTAACACCTGAGCACACCTAGCTGCTTCCTCTCTCATGCCTGGTTCCCCTGAGGGCCATGACTTCAGGTGACAGTACAGGAGGATGTTCATCCCTGTGCCCCACCACATCAACACAGCTCCCCAATGTTCCCTGCTGTCCTCGCTGCTGTGTGAGGCGTCACTCTAGTTCAAACACAGCTCACTGCCTGGGCTTTGAGTTGCGCTTCCAGAAAGCCTCCCAGAGGAGCCTCACGGCCAAATTCTGCTCAGTTTAGCGTAGGGACTCCATATCTGAGCACAAAGGCCTTAGGACTGTCCTTACTGGACCATGTGGAAGGCATCCTGCACAGCTGGGGCTTCTGCCTTGTAGTGTGAAAGCAGTGGGGACAAGGGAGTCACTGCACAGTCTCTGGCAGGCCCAGGCTGACATTCAGTGCCAATGGCAGCAGCAGATTTGGTTCAGCAGAGTTACGTCAGTCACTGAGTGACATGATTAACGTCACTCAATGGTACTTTTTCAGCTCTGCCTGTATTCACCATGCCTGCATTGGGAATTATAGTTGTTTAAGAGCTATGAGCATTAAAATGCACACCAGGTTCCCTTCTCACACCGACTGAGGTGATATAAAGCATTTAAGTCAGTGCTGGGGGGGGGGTGCTCTCTTTTCTTTGAGAAGTGGTCCACACATTTATGCCCAGACTCTGCTCTATTTGGGAGACACAGTATCAGGTTTCTAACTGGGGAGTTTTTTGTCTCAAGGAATTAGAACATTAACGATGTGGCGAACAAATGGCCTGTTGTGAAATGCAGTCACAGCAGTCTACACACACTGCATGCACTCAGCGGTCACCTGGAAGTTGAGCCTTCATGATGGAGGGCAGCTTTGGAAAGTGGAGTTTACCTGCAGCGCCAGCAACCGTACACCTTCCAGGGGCTTATCAGGGTCCACTTTCACTTCCTGTGTCCCAGCAAAGACTTCCAGGTCTCTGATGCTTTGGCAAGCCAGGTAAGACCCCTAGTTAGGCAAAGACAGTGCTGTACTCACCTCCAGCACGAGGAAGCGGGCATTCCTCTGAGGAGCGTCAGGATTGATCTTAATGGTTCTGGCTGCACTGAAAGCATGCAGGTGGGGGAAGTGCTCCGCAGCCTGAGAAGCGCCCTGTGTAAATGTGACTGCGTGTCACTGTGAAGACACAGGCCAAGTATGGCCTAGGCATCACAGCCCAACATCCATGCAGAGACAGGAGCCCATACTCTCCCAAAGAGACAGAAAGTACGGAGTGGAAAGAGGCCAACCCAGAACTCAGATTTTACTGGGAAAAAAACTAAAAAGAACACAAATCCCAGCGGGGCGTGGTGGCGCACGCCTTTAATCCCAGCACTCAGGAGGCAGAGGCAAGTGGATCTCTGTGAGTTCGAGGCCAGCCTGGTCTACAACGTGAGTCCAGGACAGCCAGGGCTACACAGAGAACCCCTGTCTCGAAAAACCAAAAAAAAAAAAAAAAACCAAAAACACAAATCCCAAGTCCAGACTCTTCGGGATTTCCACAAAAGAAAAGAGCTCACTTAGTCAAGGAGCGGATGGCTAGAGGGCTCCATCACCTGCTTGATTCACTCCAGAGACCATGAGCCAATCCTGTGCTTTCTTAGCCCTCTTCCCTGTGATACATGTCCCTCTGTGTCCCCGGTTCCCACAACGCACAGAAACAACTAAAACTACAGGGAGGGATGGTCTCCAAGGCCCTGCAGTCTGCACCCAGCCCAGCCAGGACCAGAGCTAGGCCAGTGTATGGAGAAAGTCCAGGCAACATGGGATGCTGGGTTCTAGACCCAATAGGACCTTGGTATGTCTTCACAAAGCACTTCAGATATTTTCAAAAACACAAAGCAAAGACAACAAACCATGTGATGCTGCTCCAGCATATCTCGCTCGCTCTCTCTCTCTCTCTCTCTCTCTCTCTCTGAGACAGACTCATGTAGCCCAGCCAAGCTTCCGATTCACAATGTAGCTGTGGACAACCTTAAACTCCTGATCCTCCTGCCTCTGCCTTCCCAGTGCCGAGATAGTCAGCTTGAACCAGCACCTGACTTACACTGCCTCTTTCAGGCTATTTTCCATGCAAACTATCAGCAACAGCTATCTTGGGTTGACTTATATTTTGAACAGTTAGGAAACTGAAGCTCAGCCTGGTCAGGTCACACAGTACAGCCTGGGCTTCCCTCGGGGGGCTCTATGAGCCTCCCCACAAGTGGCTGAGGGAGGCCAGCTCTGGGAAAAGCAATGGTAGCAGCTACAGTGCAACCCTTCCACTCCCACAGAGACTGTGGCCCAAGCGGTAATGATGTAGGACGTGTCAAAACACAAAGAGCCCTCAGGCCCTCCTGGACTCTTCCTCTGCAATCTGTGCCCCCAAAATCAATCCTACCAGAAAGCAGTGGGGCTGTGTCATTGACTTGACTTGACTCCCCCAATAGCTTGATTCCCCTACTAACAATCCCAGGAACACTTCTGTACCTTAAAGTTGGGAATCCTGTGATGAACGGGCCGGGGAAAGTCAGCTAAATCATGTGATTCCATATAGTCCCAAATTCGTTCACGGATGCTTTGCTTGGAGACACCTATTGCCAACAACGGACTGTGACTTGCTGAGACAAAGCAATACCATAAAGCACAAGGCCACATGTACACCTGCTCTTATGACACCATTTGCACAGGAGTTTGTGACCACACCAGACCAGCTTAAGGTATCAGGTTCATTTTCCTTCTTTTCTTCTTTTTTTTTTTTAGGGGGGGTTGTTTTGTTTTTCTATTTCTGTGTATCAACCATCCCTGGCTGTTATACAGCCCTGGACTCACTCTATAGACCAGACAGGCCTCAAACTCAGAGATGCGCCTGTTTCTGCCTTCCTAGTGCCAGGATTAAAGGCATGCACCACCATGCCCAGCAATTACAGACAGCTGTGAACTGCCATGTGGGTGCTGGGATTTGAACCTGGGTCCTTTGGAAGAGCTGTAGGGGTTAGATAAATTAGATTTAGAAAAATATATAGGAGTTTCTGATACTGTCTCTTAATTCGGGGCCTGAAGAGCATTATCAGCATGAAGTCAGGAAAAACAGGAAAGACTTAATAGACTGAAAAACAAGGTTGAAGTCAGGAAAAACAGGAAAGACTCAATAGACTTGAAGAAACAAAGTATCTGGCCTGACATTGTTTTCAGCTGCTAAGTGGGCGGAGCCCAAATTAAGCTGAAACAGAGTTCCTCCTATTTAAGGACAGTGCATGGAGCCCAGAAGAGAGGCCCCTGATGCTAGAGAGCTCCAAGAGTCCTGCTGAAAAAAGGGCTGGGCTGGCCATTGATGGCCAGCTCTCTCCCTGAAGCAGAAAGAAGCCGGTGAGCAAAGAAAGCCTGAGCAAGACACCAAAAGGCCAAGTACTGGACCCTGTGGCTCAGCTTTTGCCTGGAGGGGTTTGATCTGTCCTATCAGTGGCCTAGGGGAAACTGTGCCTGGCTTTAAGGACTGAGGCAGAGCAGCTGAGTTCCTGATTCAAAAGAAGTAAGTTGGCCTGCAGACGGCTGGGGTCTCCCACAGAGAAGAAAGCATGAAGCCTTACTTAAGGTAAGACTGCAATAACCAACTTACCCTGACGAACCTGCATCTGAGAGATCCAGAAAAAGGACTGCTAAGTGCGTTAAAGAATCTACAGCAAAGACTGTGTTCCTGACGACTGAGGACCTGCCCCAGAGACTGTATCATTCTAAAAGGTTATGAAAGTAGTTGTTATAATTATCAATAGGTTTAGTGGATAGGTTAAAGGGGTTGTAGGAATTTATAGGATTAATAGTTAAGAAATTGTTGGTGTTTGTTATAAGTGAATTTAGTAATAAATAAGTGTTAAATAATAATTAAAAACTTCAGTTACAAGAGCAGCCAGTGCTCTTAACTGCTGAGCCATCTCTCCAGCCAAAGTCTATTTTCAGGGCAACAAAAATATCAGTTTTTCCTTCAAGCTCCCTCACAAGCTGAAAGAAGAGCTCCTACTCCAGCCTTCATTTCTGCTATGAAACTGAAGCATACTGTAAAACATAGCTGTGAACTCATTTGTATTCTTTTCTCTGCAGTATTAGGGGCCCCTGCATACTAGGCAAACAGTCTACTAATGAGATACACATATTTTTGAGGCAGGGTGTCATTCTTTTGCAGAGGGGACTTGAACCTGAAGTGCTCTTCCTTCAACCTATGAGCATTGAGGGTTAGAGTATGTGCCACCAGGTTTGGCTAAAAGGGGATCTCTTTAATTATTTAGTTATAGTGGTTCACACTTGGGGCTTTACGTGTGCTAAGGAAGCACACTATCACTGAGACACATTCCCAATCTTTAAAATTGTTAGGCCTCACAAATGAGTCATATGTGTAGAAAGTACACTTGTCTTTCTTCTTAAAAGATTTATTCATGGCCAGGGTGGTGGTGACTCAAGCCTTTAATCCCAGCAATAGAAAGGCAGAAGCAGGCAAATCTCTTGAGTTTGGGGCCAGTCTAGTTAATCTACACAGTGAGTTCCAGGACAGCCAGGGGTACACAGAAAAAAAAATTAAAAACCCTGTCTCGAAGAAAACAAAAACAGAGATTTATTATATATGTGCACCGCCAGCAACCAGGACATGCAGGTGCGCATGGAGGCCAGGTGCCAGAGGGTACTGGGTCCCTTCCCTTGGAACTGGATTTGTGAGCCATCTTATATGCTTGCTGGGACTGAACTCCGATCCTCTGCAAGAGCAACAAGAGCACTTAACCGCTGATCTTTCTCTCTAGCCCCAACTTTTGAATCCTTGGGGGTTTTATTGTTTTGTTTTTTTTTAAGATTCATTTATTATGTATACAGTGTTCTCTCTGCATGCATGCCGGCAGGCTAGAAGAGGGCACCAGATCTCATTATAGATGGTTGTGAGCCACCGTGTTGCTGGTATTTGAACTCAGGACCTCTGGAAGAGCAGCCAGTGCTCTTAACCTTTGAGCCGCCCCTCCAGCCCCCGAATCCTTGTAAGTTTCATAACATCACAGCGTTTACACCTGCGGACCCCACTGACCGGCAAGTGGAAGCTTTCCAAACTTTCGCGGCTGGTGCTTCCTACTTGTTTAAAATGCTTTGCGCCGCGGGGCAGGGAACACGCTGGGCGAGTGCTCCACGTTGAGCGACACCCCCAGCCCTGGCTATTCTAAACGCGTCTAGCCCCGCAGGGTGAGGGCAGGCAGGACTGAGTCTCCCTCCCGGCTGTCGGTCTTGCCACCACACCCGTAACAGGCCTAGCCGTCCTTCCCACGCCGCATTCGGACCACGGGGACTACTGCGCTGTCCCAGTCCCAGTTTCCTCCCCATTGCACTCTGTGCTCCTCACCCGCCAGGACCTCCATAGCTGACACTTCACCCCGCGACAAACGCCTCCCGCAGAGCAGCCCGGCGCGCTCGGTGACGTCAGACGCCAGCGATTTGAACTGCGCCTGCGCACTGAAGCTAGGTGTTAGCAGTCACATGAATGTGTTGGTCATGCTGTGGGCGGGGTTCCCCTTCTGGGTTCGAGGTCCCCTCTAACCGGCGACTTGGGGTTCCCAGCACTGACACCCGATGCCTTAGCTTATCCGAGGCCGCCGCTGGAGCCCCTTAGAACGCGAATGCCAAGGACTTCCCGGGGACACTATGCACACAGCATGCGTGCGTTTTTGTTATATGGAACATATAGGGCCGACAAGATGGGTAAAGTTGCTTGCTGCCAATCCTGACAACTTGAGTTCGATCCTCAGGACCCACAGGGTGAAAGAGAAAAATGACTCCCTAAAGTTGTCTTCTGACTTCCACAAGCTGTGTGTGTTGTGTCATGATTGCGTACACACACATTACGCTTACACACAAGAACACATGGAACATACATATATACATGTATATGCAAAGATGTGTAGATTCTTGTATGTACATCTGTAGAAACATCGCTTAAATTTCAAGGTTAACAAGGAAACCTGTATATAGGAATAGATCTGAGACTGGCGACACCAGCTAGGATTTCCAGTTTCCTGTGTCTCAGGAAAAAGAATTGTACCATGGACACGTGGTTAGACGTAGAAATAAAGACTGTTTGTTAAGGAAAGGCACTCCAGAAATCCAGAAATAAGGGTGTAAACTGGGGACAGCAGAAGCTCAAATCAGCTCCAGTCTTTTTGTTGGCTGGAGTGTGTGTGTGTGTGTGTGTGTGTGTGTGTGTGTGTGTGTGTGTGTGTTTTGCTACTTTAGCCACTGTACCTGCTGGCTTCCTGTTGTGTGTTTAATGGTGGCAATAAAGAAATAGGCAAGGAAAAATGGAGGTGCCTTAGAGGGAAAGCAAAGCTGCTCCATGTTTCCTTGTAGCCAATATACTGTTTGGAACATCTAATGTACAAGTGTGGTGGCTGCCCAGTTCCTACCCAGCCCAGCCTCTGATGGGGGTGGGGGTCTGTTGTCAGTTTGTTTTACAGCTCACCTCTTTTTTGCACCTAGAAGAAACAAGACTTCCCTGAACGGCTCCCTCCCTGTGAGAGGTGGCCTCATGGTTGCCAGTTGGTTAGAGTTTGTTAGCACTGTGACCTTCCTGCTCACTAGTCACCACAATGATTGGTGCACTTTTGTGTGTTTGTTTGTTTTGTTTTGAGACAGGGTATCACTATGCAGTCCTGGCTGGCCTGCAACTCATCATGTAGACCAGACTGGCCTTGAAATCACAGACCTACTTGTCTCTGCCTTCAAAGTTCTGAGATCGAAGGCATGCACAGCCTCTCCAGTCCGGATTCAGTTTTTATTGGTTACTGATGACTTCAGGGGTCCTTCAAGATCCTAAAAGCCTACATCATCACCTGCCTACAGGTGTGCCAGTTGTGGCCTGATAAAAGCCCCCACCCACCTCTCTCACTCTCACCCTCTCTGAGTTCCAACTTCCCTCTGCTTTCCCTCCCCCACCCCCCACCCTCTCCATTTCCCTCTCCTGGTTTCTCTCTCTCTCTCTCTCTCTCTGTCTCCCATGCTCTTCCCCCCCCCCCTCTCTGTTCCACCTCATGGCTCTGTCCCCGTTCCTTCCTGGTCCTTAACTCTCTTCCCCTTTCCTATCTTAATAAACCCTTATACCAGACCTGTTGTGTGGCGTGATTCCTCAGGGGTACCATTGCTTGAGCCTGCCTGGTACCCTGCTGCCTTATTTTATAACAATTGGTTGTGAAAGTTTAGGTCCACAGCAAAAGCCACAGTTATAAGCATGTGCTCCTTTTCATATGGAAACAGAGCCTTCTGCATTGTCCACACCTCATGGTCACATGATCAGGTTGCATAGTCAACTCACTGTCATCCTGGTCCACCTGGCTAGGTGACATAGTTTTCTGTGAAAGATAGGAGTTGGGGGAAGAAACAGTTATTTCAGGAATGGGAACAAAATGAGAATGGAAGAGGGCAAACTTGAATTTGGCCCCAGCAGAGATGGGTTATGCCTGACAGCTGAGGGTGTGGGGACACGGGGACTGGAGTTGCTCAGGGAAGATCACCAATAAGAAGCCCAAAAGTGTGGGACATCCCAGAGGCAGAGGCAGGCAGATCTCTGTGAGTTCAAGGCAAGCCTGGTCTACAAAGCATGTCCAGGACAGCCAGGGCCACATAGAGAAACCCTGCCTTAAGAAACCAACCAACAAACAAACAAACAAAAAAAAAAAGCCGAAAAGTCGCAGCTGGAAGGTGTACAGTGAGGTTCAGGCAGGAAGAGGGGGCAGGGAAGCAGAAAGTCAGGGAGGAAGGAAGGGGAGAGTGGTGGAGTTAGGAGCCTGGCAGACTGAAGGGTAGCACCACTTGGGCTGGCTGATGATGGCCAGAAGGTCTAGGAATCTTTGTGATGGTTCAGGGTTGCTAAAATGTACAGTCTACTGTGGCAGGTCAGGCACCAATAGCTGCTGCTCACGGCTAAGCACCAAGGAGAGCAGAACAGGGAGATGGAGTGCCCAGGAGGAACACTGTAGTGTCCCAGGAGCTGCACGCGTTGTTACAACTCCCCAAGACTTAGTGTTTTCTCCTCCTCCCCCTTCCCATCCTCCTCTTCCTCTTTCATTGAGACAAGATCTCTCTACATAGTCCTAGTGGTTTTGGAACTCACTATGTAGATCAGGCTGGCCTTGAACTCAGAAACCCATCTGATTGTGTCTCCCAAGTGCTGGGATTAAAGGCATGAGCCACCATGATGGCTAATGTTTGCTTTTCTGCCCCTGCCCTCTCCTCCTGGTTTTTCTTTTTCTCCTCCTCTTCCACTTTCCTTCTTCTTCTGTCTCTTCCTGCTCCTTTAGGTGTTTTGAGACAGGGTTTTACTCTGTCCTGGCCTTGAATTTACAATACTCCTGCCTCGGCCTCCCAAGCTCCCAAGTGCCAGGATTACAGGCCCACCACACCTGAACTCCCACTTCCTTTCTCCTTTCTTGTGGCACTGTGCACATGTGAGGAAGCTGCTATCACCTTAAAGAGCAATCCACCTTGTTTTCTGATCCACCCCCAGGAATCTGCTTGTATCCACTGGCTTTCCAACCATACCCTACCACCCAGATATTTATTTTTATTTTTTAACATGGGAGCTGCTTAAAAGGCAAATACCTTACCAACTGAGGCATTTCTTACTCTAAATGCCCTCTGACTGCAGCTTGTGACATCAAGGAGGGAATAATGGTGTCCTGTCTAGTGTCCTCTGGTTTCTAGAATTGTCATTACCATGGGGACATGTCAGACTGTCCTCTGAGAAAGAACTGGGACCTGGGCTGTTGACCAGCACTTCTGTGCATGGACACCCGGCTGCCTGGCTCTTGGTCATGTTACTTCTTCCAGGTCCCAGACCACTCTCCTGAAGCCCTTAGATTAAACATGTTTCTCTGGAAGTGGAGAAAACACCTCTCGAACAGATTTTTAACAGTCATCTATTTATTTATTTTGGATTTTTTTTTTGGTTTTTAGAGACAGGGTTTCTCTGTGTAACAGCTCTGGCTGTCCAGGACTTGCTTTGTAGACCAAGCTGGCCTCGAAATCACAGAGATCCGCCTGCCTCTGCCTCCCGAGTGCTGGGATTAAAGGCATGCGCCACCACACCCGGCTGTTTTGGATTTTGAGACAGGATTTCAGAGCCTAGGACCTACACGTGGAAGGTCAAATTGACTTCTGACTCCTGAAAGTTGCCCTTTGACCTCGGCACTGTCTACTTGGCGCATGCTCCCATGCTCAAATAAATAAATGCAAAACATTTTTAATTTAGAAAGGAAGTGATCCCAACAGCACGGTCCTTCTGCTGTGTGTGGCCTGGCAACAAACACAAGCAGATCCTATCACACTGCCTGATGTGGCTCAGAAATGGAACAGGGTTAGGGGTGTGTATGTGTGGAGGGGGAAGTAGGCAGGTGGTCCTCGATGGAGGGAGGCTTCAGAAAAGGTGGCTAGGGAGCAGGTACCTGAGATTGATGGACAGCCAAAGGTTCAGCAGGTACAAAGATTCTGAAGAGGGTCTTGGCTGAGCAAGGTAAGGGTGACCTTGGCTTTGTCACTCCCAAAGGTAAAGTGGATCCCATGGTACAGGGGGTGGCTTGATTCCCCAGGGCTCCACTCTGCCCATGAGCATCTTATTGTCCCTGTGAGGTCCCAGTGCCAGCTTTAGTGGCCACTTTGAGTCCCTGGTCCAAACTGGGGAATTTGAGTCTGGCTCATCCTCAGAGCTGGGAATAAGCTGGTAATCCTCAGTCTAGGGGCCGCAAATCCTGGACCAAATATCCACCACCACATCTGGGATGGTTAAGTTCCTTTCTGGCCTTCCAGTCAGGGTCTGCAGGCTCCCACAAGGAACCTGTCTAGTCTGGGGTGTGAGTCACAGGTTCACAAAGTCACATCTATCCATGGCTGGAGTTTTAGAAAATTCCAGAACATTGGAGGAAGGGGACACTAAGAGATTCTTGGTGAACATTCTCCACTCATTGCTGTGGAAAGACCTTTGCTTTCTGTCATCCCCCCCCCCAATTTTCAGAGTTATAACAATGTTTTGATTTTGAAGATTTCCTATCTTACAGAGAAATTGCAAGACTCCCCCAATGGGAGCTCATAAGTTTTAAACCCACCATTTTGTTACATTTATGGGATTCTCCTTCCTATTCTGGTCACCTGTGGTTGGTTAGTGCTGATTGTTAATTTGGTAGAACCTATACTCACTTGGGAGAGGGAGCATGTCTGTGGGGATTATCTTAATGGCACTAGTTGAGGTGACAGGATCCAGCACTGTGGGCATCCCCACTCCCTGCCTGGAGTCGTGGACTGTGTGAAACAGAAAGGAGCTGAACGCTGGCACTAATGCCTTCATCCCTGGGTCCCTTCTCCACTGCCACCTCTGCAATGTGAGTAGCTGCTGCACTGTATAAGTGTCCTCCCTCTCCTGCCACGGCCACCACCACAGCAGCAACTTCAGCTGCTGCAAAATGAGGAACTGTGAGCTGAACTCCCCTTTGTCAGAATACTTTATCACAGGCTGGAAAACAGGTTAAGATGCTATCATGGGTTGAGTATTTACTTTTCCCCTCCCTCTCTCCCTCCCCTTTGCTCCTCCCTCCCCTTTCTTCCCTTCCTTTCCCCTTTCCTTTATTCCTTCTCTCCTTCCTCCCTCCCTTCCTCTATCCCTTCCTTCTTTTGCAGTGCTGGGGATGGAAATCAGGACCCTGTGTGCCAGGTAATCACTCTGCTCCATGGCGCATCCCCTTTCAAAGATTTTAAGAGTTGAAGAGACTATGGCATCAGCCCTAAATATTTTGACATGTGCTTGCTGCAGGCAGGACATGTTCTTACCTGAGCAGATGTCCTATCTCACTCGGGAATCTTAACCTGGGGAAGACAGCTGTCCAGCATACGCTCTGGATTCCGATTCTCTCAGCCCTGCCCTTTTGTTCATTTTAAACTTTCTGCCGCCTAGCATCAAACACTGCACATAGTCATCGAGTTTCTTTAATGTCTTTTGAGACACCCACCCTTACCCCTTCCTTCACCATCTCAAATTCTGGAAAAGTCATTTTCAGTAAGATGAGTCTGAATCTATCAAGACTTTTGTCCTGAGAAAGATAATTTCTAGAAGCTGACTCACAAAGGCTGTTTAAAAAGTAGCCCTGAAATAAGGGAATCAGGCAATTCGCAATCAAATTGATGGAACTAGAAAAGCTCATCCTGAGTGAGCTGACTCAGACCCAGAAAGATACATGTTATGTATTCTCTTATAAGTGGATATTAACCATATAACACAGGACAACCATCCTACAACCCACAGACCCAAACAGATATGAACCTAGCATAACTATCCTATGAAAAACTCCACCTAGTAGTGAGTCATGGACCCTGTTGCAGGTTAGTGGAACACCTTACTCTAAATGGGGTGCCATATCAAACCCCAGTGCAAGAGGAAGCTCTTGGCTCTCACATGACTGATGAACTGAGGGAGTATGATATGTGGGGGGGGGCACCTCATCTGAGGAGGAGAGGAGGGACAAGGAAGAGGGAGGCAGGCAAGAGGTAGGGACTGGGAGGGGAGGAGGGAGAAGACTGTGATCAAGAGGTAACTTGAAAAAACAAATTTTTAAAAAGGTAACTAAGCACAAAAAAATATAATAAAAATAAAATGTTTTATTTACCAAAGGCATACTTGCTTTACTGGCATGAAAGGAAAAATGGCCTTAATTTCAGGTTAGAATTTTAGACTACAGGTTGCCACATAGCTCACACTCTTGGATATCAGCTTAGAAGTTTTTTTTTCTTATATATAAAGGATATTTTCATTGTTTGGTTTTTAAAATGCAGTTAAGAGATTTAAAATGTTGCAAGTAAATTCAGGGTTATTACAGTTCAAACTGATTTTCTAAATCTCTAAGAGTTGAAGTAATTTGGAGCTAAGATAAAATATTTGAGAAAGGCCGTGTTAGCCCATGCCTTTAATCCCAGCAGAGACAATCACTATAGAGTTAGTTGTCTTCTAAATTCTAGAGTTACAAGGAACAGGGTGGTGATGGTTCACACCTTTAATCCCAACACAATGGAGATAGAAGCATGCAGACCTCTGAGTTCAAGGCCAACCTGACACAGAGCAAGCTCCAAATAGAGAAAAATTTAGAGGTGGTGGTTCACACCTTTAATCCCAACACCTGGGAGGCAGAGGCAGGCACATAAGACTTACAATGATTTAAGTTAAAAAGCTGCTTGCAAAAACGCATGCTGAAATTCAAAGTGAATTGTCCTTTTTGATCTCAAAATATATACACTTAAAGGTACGTGTAGTTCCAAAATATCAAAAGAATTTTTAAAAATCTCAATTGAAAGATAACACTTTTTATATTGTAAAAAATCCCAATTTGCGGCTGGGTGGTGGTGGCACAGGCCTTTAACCCCAGCACTTGGGAGGCAGAGGCAGGTGGATCTTTGTGAGTTTGAGGCCAGCCTGGTCTACAAAGTGAGTCCAGGACAGCCAGGGCTGTTACACAGAGAAACCCTGTCTCGAAACACCAAAAAAAAAAAAAAGGAAAATCCAAATTTGCTCTAGGAAAGATATTACCTGCCAAAAAAGTAGCACCCCAGAGTTAGAATTAGGTCAGGGTTCTGTTCTTATTTTTCCAGGAGATTAAAAGCTCATCTAAGGAGTCCAGGAACAATTGGACAACTGAAACTTCTGGAGAAAAAGGACCAGACACCAAAGAAGACAAGACAAGTAGCGGAGGTGATCCAGCCTCGTAGATTGCCTCAATAAGTGTTTCCTCACAAATCTACATCCAGAAGAACTTCAAAATGGCTAGCTAAGATGGTTTAGCCCCATATATTGTTCCATCCAGGACTTCAGTAAAGCCCTGAATTTTCCCACCCAAAGTTCAGTTTCTGACTACAAACTTCTCAGAACATTTAAATAGCTGAGCACAAAAAGACTGGACAGCAAATGTTACTATTAACTTACTTAACAATTTTCCCATTCTTATTTGGGCCCCCAAACAGGTTTCCTACATCCCAAATCAGCAGGAAGCAATTTTAAGAGAGTGATGTCCCATTCCCAGAAGGTGGAGTGGATGATTTTGTTTTTTTTAGCTCTGCCAAGACAGGGTAGACAAGTCCTTCATAATTCCTGCTTTACAGTTAATGTCTGTTAGAGATACTGGGCCAGAAGGCTGAAGATAGATGCTCCAATGATGAGTTATAGATGTTTGTTATTATTTAGTGGGATTGGTTACAAGTTGTTAAATGGTCTTGTTAAACAAGGTTTAGGAGGTTAGACCCAGGGATTTCTCTCTTTTTCTTTTCTCTATCCTTCTTTCTCTATATAGAGAGAAAAAGACTTGAAAAGAAAAAAAGGGGATATAGACATGATACAGGAATGATAAAGAAAAAGGGGTAGATTATTCAATCTACTCATATTTTTGTATATTGATACAAAATTATTAAGGTCATATTTGGCTACATTGTTATAGATATTTTTATACTGATACAAAATTAAGGTTAACTCTTTTTAAGGGATTGTACCTATGTAATTCTTAAAAATGCAATGTGAAGTTTTGATCTTTTTTTTTTTTTTTTTTTTTTTAGGTTTTTTGAGACAGGGTTTCTCTGTGTATCCATGACTGTCCTGGGCTCACTTTGTAGACCAGGCTGGCCTCGACCTCAGTGATCTGCCTGCCTCTGCCTCCTGAGTGCTGGGATTAAAGGCGTGAGCCACCATGCCCGGCTAAAGATCTTTTCTTAAGATTTTTCAATATTGAGACATGTCAGCTCCTGACAGCAACCCCCATTCTACTCCAAATAGATGATGAGAATCAAAGAATCTCCATTTGGAGATGGCTGCATTAGTGGCAAGCTTGTCCCTGGGCAAGAGAAAGCCCTTGCTTCAACTGTACATGGAATGCTGTCCAAAATGGACAAAACTTGGAAGCAGGTAAGTCGACAACCTAGCTCTGCCAAGACAGGGTAGACAAGTCCTTCATAATTCCTGCTTTACAGTTAATGTCTGTTAGAGATACTGGGCCAGAAGGCTGAAGATAGATGCTCCAATTTTATAGAGAGAAATTGAGAACTGTCCAGGCAACTACTTGTCTGCCATTTCTTAGTTTTGGAAGCTGGTGGCTCTGCACTTCCTGTTTATTCAGCTATGTTTATCCTTCTCAGGTCTCTGATGTGGTTGAAGACTAGATAGTTATAGTCTCACAGTTAAGTTTTAAGTTGTTTAGGAATTAAAAGGATTTTCTACATCTAAGAAGATGTTTTTAAGTTGGTAATGCAAGTTAGGTATAGAACTTTAAACTCATCAAGATAGATAGATAGATAGATAGATAGATAGATAGATAGATAATAGAATATTATTATCAGTTGGGAAATATATATGGACTTGACATTGGGAATATATGTTATACCTTATAATTTTCACAATTTTTGCCTAATTATTCTTATTGTTTTTTTATTGTATTTATTGTTATAAGAAAAAGAGCCTCTTATTGGATAGAAAGGTGGGACCAGGAGGGGACTGGGATTGAGATGTAACTTGAAGAAATAAATGTTGGGAAAAAAACTTATATCCTTAACATAAGGTATAAAGGTAATAGCTCAAAAGTAGGAGGCAATGACCAATCTAGTAAGAAGGGTAAATACTGTTTTATAGAAGGAGAAGGTAACAGTTCAAGATTAAAGATATATTCTAACAAGCCTAAAGGGAAACAGTGTTACATGAAGAGGAATATTGATACATTAAGAGAGCTGGGTGCTGCGGTTCACTGGAATGAGCCAGCAGAAAAAAGACCTCAGAATTACGTAGCTACATTGTCCCATTTCTGTTAATGATATTTGTAACAAGTGATCCACTAGGGCATACCCTTCTTTGTGTAAAGAGACATCCGTATAGTGTAAATTTATCCTCTATCAAATGTAGGTGGCAAATTTTAAACAAATTATAATTAGCTATGCTTAAAATGTCCTAATGATGTATATTCTGACTGGTAACTTAAAACTTTCTAACCATTCTTCAGAGTAACTTGTAGGCCAGTTTGATGACTATGTCAACCACAAATAAAATTATCATTAAAACCTAATAACTGAGCCGGGCGGTGGTGGCGCACGCCTTTAATCCCAGCACTTGGGAGGCAGAGGCAGGCGGATCTTTGTGAGTTCGAGGCCAGCCTGGTCTACAAAGTGAGTCCAGGACAGCCAGAGATATTCAGAGAAACCCTGTCTCGAAAAAAACCAAAAAAAAAAAAAAACCTAATAACTGCTTATTGAATAGTTAAAAAAAAAAAAAGTAACTCTAAGGCTAGGTGGTGGCAGCAGCGGTGGCGGACACCCAGAGGCAGAGGCAGGTGGATCTCTGAGTTGGAGGCCAGCCTGGTCTACAGAGAAAGTTCCAGAACAGCAGGGGCCACACAGAAAAACCCTGTCTCAAAATAAATAATAAATTAGTTAATAAACAGACAAATAGTAGCTCTGATGGGGTATGGTGTACACTTTTAATCCTAGCACTCACGAAAACAAAAACAGGTCTATCTCTGTGAGTTCCAGTCTGGTCTACATCATGAGGCCCCCAAGGAGAAAGGGTTTCTTGCCCATGTTTAACCCACAGGTCAGTTCCCACGTAGGCTTTGGGAATCTGGGACTCTTCTGCTATTTGGTTCCTAGAACTGAAGGCATCTCTTGAGCTCAAAGGATGCTGAGCAGAGAGCTGAGAACAAAATCTGCTTCCAGATTGTCTATATTGGTCCATGACCTAGCCTTGCCACATATCCCAACAGTCAGTTCTCTGCTCAACTTCCCGCTCTCCCACAACCCACCTCTCCACGTAGCAGGCAATTTGTCAACAACTCCGTGCGGGGTGAATCCAGCCTTCTAGACAGCCAGGGTCTGCTGCTGCCCTGGAATCTTCCAAAAGTCTCAACAATGTTTCTCTCTCTCAGCAGGTTCCAGCCTAGACACAAAGCTTTGGAAAAGGAAACCCCTGCACAGAAGGGGCTCCTTCCTGGACCCCGGAATAGGTACAAACCAAAACACCTGTTTTCAAAGAGAGAGCCTTTATTAAACGGGGAAGAAAAGTTCAAGTGGCTGCTTTCTGACTCAGGCTTACAGATGCAATTTATAAGAAGAGAAAAAGGGGAGGCCCGTGTTAGAATGGGCTAGCATGTGTTTTGATTGGACATGTTAATCAGGTGAGCCAAAGGGGGCTTTTGATCGTTAGACTTCAATACTTTATTAGCTGAACCTTGGTAGTCAGCCTTAGGAGGAGGAAGTGGCCAAATACGGGAATGGACCTTGGAGGATAGGTTTAGGAATGTAATCTGATGGTTCTTAAAAAGGCAGAGGGAATTAGAGCGAAGGGTAAGGCCTGCCAGAGCCATGTTTGCACGCTTGAGCTGGCCAGAGTCCCTTCATTCGTAAAATGACTCTTTGTTTTGTTTTGGTTTTTTCAAATATGGAACGCTTCACGAATTTGCGTGTCATCCTTGCGCAGGGGCCATGCTAATCTTCTCTGTATCGTTCCAATTTTAATATATGTGCTGCCGAAGCGAGCACGGAAAATGACTCTTTGTAAACCAAGCGTCAGGAACTATTTATTGATTTACTTTCTTTCGGAGTTTTGCAGGCTTTATTCTTGCAGTGCAAAGCGTCGTGTTGTCCACAAGGTGTCAGCGCCTTCATTAGAATCAATCCCGTCTGGCTTTCCTCGATTCTTTTTTTTCCTGTTGTAGTTCCCCTTTTCTCCTCACGATGGCACTGTCACCCACGGAGTGTGCGCGGGCCGCCTCCAGGTGATGAAGCCAGGCGCCTGCATAGGAAGAAGGGCCTCCGCGGGAAGTGGGGGAGGCACCTCTCTCCCCTTTTCATCGTTTATTATTTGACTCACACACGGGGCCCTCTGGGGTCTGATTTGCTTTCGACTCGTTGACAAGAAGACAAGGAAGAAAAGGAACAGGCAATAAGCAAGAATGTAGCAACTCTTAGAGCACGGAGGCCTCTGCAGGCTGCAGGAGCCGGGGACGTGGTTCCTGCCAAGCCAGGTGTGTGCAAAGTGTTGTTTTACAAACCAGAACAAACAACTCTCTTAGTGCTCTACCTAAGAGGAGGCTCAGGTCCACCGGCAAAGGAACATCCCTACCACCCCTTAGCCTCCCAAGGAGGCTCCCACCCCTCCGTTAGTGGGTCAATGCATCTGAGAATTAAACCAAAGTTCTTCTTAGAAGACACTGGTTTAAACCTGAGCGTAAGCGTATGCAGGCAGAAAGTGGCCTTTGGGAATTTAGATTTCATAGTCCCACCAGTCAGTCGTTTGGTTTCTACTCTGTGCTTTGATAAAGCTGTTACACACACACACACACACACACACACACACACACACACACACACACACACACCGTTCATAAAAGCAGAGTAAAATACTGTCCCTGCAGGAAGTTCATGGATTGAAGGGGGGGAGTCCTTGATCAATGAGTGGAATTTCCAGCAAAATCGTGAGAAAAATTCAACACTTCATGGGGAAAAGACACTTTCTGTCATAGTCATTTTAAAAAACAAACAAGAAACATGAACTTAAACACATTGGGGGCATTGGACCAATGAGGTTTTATGGGACCCTGAGTGTAGGGGAGAAGGCTTAAAACCCCCTGCCGGGACGTGTACCCAGTGTGCATGCAGAAACCTTATCCAGAAAGCTTATTTTGCTGTGTAAAGGGGAAGGGGAAACATGTCAAAGAAGAATCCAGAAAAGAATTCACAAAAATGTGTTTCCCAAGGTAATTCAGGTCAGGGGGCCCTGTACCACCTTTCCTTTAAATTCTGGTTATCGTGTCAAAGACAATACATATATTTATTTTGTTGTTTGGATGATAATTCATGTAATGCCACTATTGTTGTTTGCTCAAGCGTCAAAGCTGAAAAATAGAGCTCTAATCTCTCACAGCCTTTTGCTGAAAATCTAATGGGGCGGGAGGTGGGGGGGGGAGAAGAAAAGGCTGAAACAAATGTTTTATCTGTCGCCTTCTTCCATACCCAACCGGACCAACAACTTCCAGAAGGTTCTGCAGAGCGTAGAGCCTTTCCGTCGGGACGTCCAAGTGCTTCTGGGGAGCAGGAATCCGATGACGACCGGAGGTGTTGAAGGAATAAATAACCAGTCCACAAATAAACAAACTGTCCCCGGGATTCCTAGAGGGAAAGAGAAACCTTGGAGGTCCCGGGCCTCGGAGGCTTTGCGCGTCTAGGCTGGCAACGAAAAAAATCCTTCAGTTACCAGGCCTTCTAAGAATCCCTTGGTCCTCAGCTCACCTTAACAAAACTCAGCAAAACAAACAGACTGAAATACAGCCAGTTTCCAGGATCCCAAAAATACTGGCCGTGGAGTGGGATTCGCGCTGGGCCGGCTGTGGGCTAGGGTAGAGGGTCAGGGGTCCCTTGTGTCGCCGGCGGCGGCGAAGTTCGGGGTGGAGAGCAGGCCTGGGGCTCCCTACGCCAGGCAGGGACCCCGGCCCGGCCTGCTCAGGGGATGGCTGCCTTGTCCTGACCTTCAGGCGGCGCGGGAGTCGGCTTACCAAGGCAATTTCACAGCTGGGGGCAAGGGAGAGCGGGCGAGTTGGATGGCACCAGAGGCTAGCCCTCCTCCACGTAAGAGGGGAGACCCGGTGGGTTCACGCGCTTTCCTAAGCCCCACGAAATGGGCTGGAGGACGCAGATCGGCCGCTGAAGCCTCCGTAAATACTGAGGATCAAATTGCCCCCTAGGTGTTACCTTCTCGACTTGGCTTTCCCACTAAAGCTTCCTTCCCAGCCCGACTGCGGCGTGGGGACGAAAGAAGCCGAATTCTACAACCGGCCCTCCTTTGTGGACTCTTCTTAACACTGCGACCTCGAAGCGTCCTGTGGATGTTTCACCATTGCGTTCTAGAGGCCCTATCCGCTCAGTCCGCTTGCTCTGAGCCCATTACAACTAGGCCTCGATAATTAACAAATCTAATTACTCGCCTCTTCACTGGTCTATAAGAAAAAAAATCTTTAGGGTCTGTGCTACTTACAAGGTCTTGGTCGGGGCAGAGCTTTGCCCAACTTCATCAGTTCGATTTTGTAATTCAAACTAAACCTCTTTTTATTTTGCAAAAGGAACGGGTTTTTCTTTTTTGCTCTGGACACGTGGTCTCGTTAAACAAACTGTGATAATAAAATAAAATTTAATAAGATGTAACTTATTTTTTAAAGTCCTCAAGTTAACTTAGGCGGCTGTGGTGGTGGTGGTGGGGGTGACACAATGTGGCTAAGAGCAGCTGGGTCTTAGAGCCGACGGATTCCGGCGCTCCTCGCTCTGATTGGTGCCATCCTTCTCGTAGCTGTCCGATGATTGGTGCAAACTTCCTGGAGGGGGCGCGGCCTGAAGAAAGTAAAAACTCGCTTTGAGCCAGGAGACTTTTGAAACGTTTCCCAATCCCTAAAAGGGACTTTGCTTCTTTTTCCGGGCTCGGCCGGGCAGCCTCTCCGGATCCCAGCTCGCTGACGCTGCAGGCTGCCGTTCTTCTGGCGGAGCCCTAAGAGCCGCTGTCTCCTTTCCTAGCACTCAAAAGGGTTTGGTCTGGCTGTACGGTCGCGCGTGGAGTCTGCGCATCCAGCTTGGGGCTGCCACCCGCCCGGCCGAGAGCGCGCGCGGCCAGCGGGGCCGCCTGGGGTGCGCCCTCCAGGATGCTGACCCGCCCGGTCGGCTGAAACCCAACGTTCCCGGTCGGCTGGAGCGCGGGGCTCCTTCCGCGCTTGGCCCGCGAGGCTGCCCCGAGTCGGGGCTGCCCGCGCCGCCCCGTCTCTTCCAGCTCTCCCGCTCCGGGCCTCGCTCGCCGCGGGCCGCAGTCGGTGCGCGCAGGCGGCGGCCGGGCGTCTGGGACGCAGCATGCAGGCGCGCTACTCGGTGTCGGACCCCAACGCCCTGGGAGTGGTGCCGTACTTGAGCGAGCAAAACTACTACCGGGCAGCGGGCAGCTACGGCGGCATGGCCAGCCCCATGGGCGTCTACTCCGGCCACCCGGAGCAGTACGGGGCCGGCATGAGCCGCTCCTACGCGCCCTACCACCACCAGCCCGCGGCGCCCAAGGACCTGGTGAAGCCGCCCTACAGCTACATCGCGCTCATCACCATGGCGATCCAGAACGCGCCCGAGAAGAAGATCACCCTGAACGGCATCTACCAGTTCATCATGGACCGCTTCCCCTTCTACCGCGAGAACAAGCAGGGCTGGCAGAACAGCATCCGCCACAACCTGTCGCTCAACGAGTGCTTCGTGAAGGTGCCGCGCGACGACAAGAAACCGGGCAAGGGCAGCTACTGGACGCTCGACCCGGACTCCTACAACATGTTCGAGAACGGGAGCTTCCTGCGGCGGCGGCGGCGCTTCAAGAAGAAGGACGTACCCAAGGACAAGGAGGAGCGGGCTCACCTTAAGGATCCGCCCCCGGTCGCGGCCAAGGGCGCCCCGACGGGGACCCCGGTGGCCGCCGACGGGCCCAAGGAGGCCGAGAAGAAAGTGGTGGTCAAGAGCGAGGCGGCATCACCCGTGCTGCCCGTCATCACCAAGGTGGAGACCCTGAGCCCCGAAGGAGCGCTGCAGGCTAGTCCTCGGAGCGCAGCCTCCACGCCCGCCGGCTCCCCCGACGGCTCGCTGCCGGAGCACCACGCCGCGGCGCCCAACGGGCTGCCCGGCTTCAGCGTGGAGACCATCATGACGCTGCGCACGTCTCCTCCGGGCGGCGACCTGAACCCAGGGGCCGCGCGCGCGGGCCTGGTGGTGCCGCCGCTGGCGCTGCCCTACGCCGCACCGCCACCCGCCGCTTACGCGCAGCCGTGCGCGCAGGGCCTGGAGGCTGCGGGCTCCGCGGGCTACCAGTGTAGCATGCGGGCTATGAGCCTGTACACCGGGACCGAGCGGCCCGCGCACGTGTGCGTCCAGCCGGTGCTGGACGAGGCTCTGTCGGACCACCCGAACGGCCCCGGCTCCCCTCTCGGCGCCCTCAACCTCGCGGCGGGCCAGGAAGGCGCGCTGGGGGCCTCGGGCCACCACCACCACCAGCATCACAGCCACCTCCACCCGCAGGCGCCGCCGCCGCCTGCCCCGCAGCCCCCTCCCGCACCGCAGCCCACCACCCAGGCCACCTCCTGGTATCTGAACCACGGCGGGGACCTGAGCCACCTCCCCGGCCACACTTTCGCGACCCAGCAGCAAACTTTCCCCAACGTCCGAGAGATGTTCAACTCGCACCGGCTGGGACTGGACAACTCGACTCTCGGGGAGTCCCAGGTGAGCAATGCGAGCTGTCAGCTGCCCTACCGAGCTACGCCGTCCCTCTACCGCCACGCGGCCCCCTACTCCTACGACTGCACCAAATACTGACGCGTCCAGTCTGCCCAAGCCTGCCCCGGCTTCGCCTCCCCCACGGGACCTCCCTCTTCGACGGAGCCGCAGAAAGCGACGGAACGCGCGCCTCTCTCAGACCCGGGAGCAGAGAGCTACGTGCAACTCGCAGGTAACTTATCCGCAGCTCGGTTTCTGAGATCCCAGCGAGTCCCTCTAACGGGGACGCACCCCAGCGAAACGAAATACCAGTTTTTTAAAAATCCCCTTCCCGTACCCGGATGCTGCGCCTGCTCTCCTTGGGGCTTCACAGATTAGTTTATGGACCAAACCCCACAGGGACCCCTAATGACTTTGTGGAGAATCCCCACGGGCGCATGAGGTCTCTCTGGATAAGGTGCCTCCTGTAAACGAGTGCGGATTTGTAGCCAGGCTATTTTGTTGTTGCCCAGAGCCTTTAATATAATATTTAAAGTTGTGTCCACTGGATAAGGTTTCATCTTGCCCAACCAACCGTTTCTGCCAAATTGAATTCAAGAAACCTATGTGGGTTTTCTCACCACAGCACCATGATAAAGATAGAATTTTCCCCCCAACTGTAGGTCTTTTACAAAACAAGAAAATAATTTATTTTTTTGTTGTTGTTGAATAACGAAGTCAAGTATCTGGTGCGTTTAATTTAGGAAACACGATGGCTTTGTACAGTAGACGCCATCTGGATTATTCCTAAAAGACACAAAAAGACTTAAAATTTTCAATTTCATCTGTGTTTTGTCTTATGTGGTCTCAATGTTGTATTTACCTTAAAATAAACCCATGTTGTTTTTCTGCCCAAAGTTCGGACAGTGTCTTTGTGTTATTGAATTAAAAAAAAAAGTTGTAGTAAATCCACTACATTTTTTGGTATTATTTTTATGGTACAGGTGGTCTGGCACACGGATACATGCACATGTCACAGGACAATGGAGCTCTCATTTAGTATTAGAAAGGGCTCTTGATTTGTTGAAATATCCCTTCCTCAGATTTTTCTCTCAAGGCAATGAGAAACTGTTCTCCCTACACACATGGACAGGGTTGCCTCCGGGCAATGAACAGGCCTCTTAACGAAATGCTTTGCGGGATGCAGAAAACTATTGCCAATTGTCAAAACAAAATGGTGTCACTCCATCTAAGTGTCCAGCTGTCCTCTGTTTAGGGGAGAAACAGAGAAAGCACAAATGGTAGGCTGTTATTAGCCAACTCAACTGAGCCAGAGTCTGGGAGAGTCCTGTACTCCCTTCGTTTCCTTAAAAGCGGACTTCTTGTCCCTGTTGGTATTCGAATCACGCCAGGAAGAACCAAAGAAAAGAGGATTGGTGTCTGGTATTTAATGGCTGGCTTTGGGATCAGATTAGAAGTGAATTTCAGTCTGATATATTTCTCAATTTGGGCTTTAAATATTTACTCCACTGTGGGAAAAGAGAAGCCGCAGTGCCCTCTGGAAGCATGATATTTTAGCGCCGAAATGGATCTGATTTTCAGCACGATAAAAACAGGGAGGTTTTCCCTTTCTGATTTTTTTTAAGTAAAGAGATAGGGACAAACCTTGCTATATGTACCTGGGGGGGGGGGGAATGCCTTTCTTACCTATCTGTTGACTGAAAATTATAACTTCATTTCAGGCCTATGTGTTGGACTTAAGTCGCTCAGCATCACGGACTCCCACCCCAGTCTGTAATCTGTGCTCTGCTTATGGAAATTCTTCCTGCCCAGAACATGTTGGCCAGGGTGGGGGGGACTTTGCAGGTTATCTGCTTAGCTGAGTGGTGGCCACTGCAACATGTGTATTGTGTTATTGTTAAAACTGCAAGTTTTATGTCTATGCTATTTTGAAATAGAATTAGGGGAAGTTTGAATACTAATAATTCTCCCCAGAAGGTGGACTGGGATGTGGTGGAGGGGGCCCTGGCCAGGTATACCTGGGTTCCTGAGCCAGAGCAGATAGCTTAGGAAGGGTCAGAAGATCTCTTGTCCTTCCCAGCACTGGTTTCATTTTGTACTGCTGTCTCCAAACCACTTGCCCCAGGAGAAGCGAACTCCCAACCAGCTGGCAGTCTCCTTTCCCAGATGTTTCAGGGGCCTCCTTGAGAGCTTGCCCCATCTTAAGATTCAGAGCTCCTGGTGCCTTGTGACTGACCCAGGGAAAGAAAGGAGGTTGGGGGGTGGGAGCTACTTAAAGAGAACCCTTCTGCAGTAGGTAGCTAGAAAACCCCAGCTGGCCCCATGCAAGTCTTTCCTGTCTTGGAACACAGGCCTGTCTGTGTTGTAGACTTTTTCAGGCCTCCTGAAGCAGTCCTGTGGAAAATAGGACCCTGGGAAATGTCTGGGGTGTCCCTTTCTTAAGGAGGAGGAGGATAGGTACCAGAAGGTCAGCTTCTTGTTTTGTTTCTTTGTTTTGTTTTTAGGTTTTTCAAGACAGGGTTTCTCTGTGTAGCCCTGGCTATCCTGGAACTCACTCTGTAGACCAGGCTGGCCTTGAACTCACAGAGATCCACCTGCCTCTGCCTCTCGAGTGCTGGGATTAAAGGCGTGTGCCACCACACCTGGCTAAGAAGGTCATGCATATCCTTAAAGTTTGCACTGAGCTCACATGCCCACAGCCTTGCTTGGCCAAGCCTTCCGCAGTTTAGGACTAGGGACTTCATCACCATTCCAGATAAACCAGGAAGCACCTCCTCCACCTCAATGTTGCCAGCAGCAAGGAGGCAAGGTGGGGCCACAATATTGCGGTCTTAACAGCCACTCCGAGAGCTGGATAGCACTTGCACTAAAACTTTTTTGGGGACACAGGCTGTTCTTGATTCACCGTCTTACACTGGCCTTCCTTAGGCCCCTTGCTGCTCTATCCCAGGCAAGTCCAGGACATTCCAGGAAAAGGGGGGCAAGGAGTTCTGAGATGGAAGGCTTGGAGCACCTACCCCAGGCTGGCTAACTCTGCCAGGATGATTTCCTTAGAAACATAACCTTGTCTGATAGTTATGTTTCAAGAAGACGATGTGGCTGGGCAGATCGCGGCAGATAAAACCGAAAGCAAGCCAAGGGACACCGGTGGTGTGGGTTTATCCCAAGTACTGGCTGGCCTCAACCAGGTGCACTGGTCAAACCTCATCTGGTTCCAACAGATCCAGGTCGGCAGAGAGCCCTCCATGCCTCACACCGGCAACTCAGAAGACAGTACGACTGGAGGGACCTTTGTTCTACCATTGCCTTCTTAGGGTGAAGTTATACTACCACACCCACACAATTTTCAGGAAATGCCTGCCAGCGCAGTCCCTGTCCAGACCTCTCCCCAAACCAGCCTGTATCTGCAGCCATAACCTTCACTGTCTGACTCAGGTGGCCTGTCACAGCAAATGGAAAATTGACAATGACTTTGGTCCAGAATGTGTTCAGGTGGGGAACCTGTCACCTGGGCATCACCAGGGATCCCATGATCCGATCCAACCCTCCATTTCATCGCTCTTAACCCTCTCTTACTGGACTAAATGAAGATCAAAAGTTAGAAGGAGATGAAGATGAGGGGTCCTGGGGATACTGGTGTTTGCCTCATATTATACCCTTTCAGTGTCCTCTCCTCTGTGACTATTGCCTAGATCTGGGAAAGCCTGGTGAACTACACATTACATTGTAGAATGGAGTTTCCAAATGCCCTGCGAAAGAGCCCTATTCTCCATCCTTGTTCTGGATCCCAAATCCAAAGGTGGGGGTAGGAATCTCCCACTTTGTTGTAAACCGAAACAGGTAAGTGTGAATAAAGACGTGGAGAAGATGTCTCACACAAGGACCAGTGTCTTGAGAAGGTGCTTAGATCTCCCAGCCTGTAGGGCTTCCCAGAACTGCCGCATCCTGCAGGGATCCTGCCTGCCACTGTAGACTTCCAAGCCATAGCCTTGGCCTGAAGATGGGTCGGTGGGCGGTTCAGCTAGGGATGGACACACCTGAAGTCCGATTTCTGATTCAGGTTGGGTGGCAGGCTGGGTTAGAGCCACAAAGTGCCATCTGCCCCCGTCTGAGAGCCATCCAGCTCTGAATATTTGGAATACTTTCCCAAACTTTGAGAAGCATTCCCTGCCCGCCTTTCTCGCCTGCCATCCACTGCCAAAGCGTTTGAAATGTTTGCTTTTTTTTGACACAGGCATGCAAGGAAGGGGGTAGCACGCTTCCAGCTTCCAGGGTATTTAGGAGACTGGTAGCCACCAGCCCTAATTGAGGGCAGAGTCTGGGAAGATGCCATGGACCTTAAGGTTGTGTCACCATTACTACTTTTCAACATCCCTGCTCTTCAGGGGTGACAGCAGAAAGACGTGCCATAGGTATTCTCGGACTATGGCATCTGTCTCTTTGGGAGATGTTCTTCTAAGGTGTTAAAGTGTGGGAATTCACCCTGAGGCCTTGTGTGCAGAGGTGGGGTGAAGGAAGAGGCAGTGACAGAGGTGCAGCCTCCTAGCTGACAAAGGTAGAGCCCTCTCTTGGGAGGCTTCAACTTGCCCTGTTCTGTCATGGAGTATGGTCCTGTGTTTTCAGACCTCAGTCTCTGGCTGCTATGGCACCGGTGGTGGCCATTAGACAGCTGAGGCCTTCCAGCCCAGACTCTGCTATTCTCTGGGCACTCTGCCTCCCGGGGAGTGCGTCTACAGTTGAAGCCCCAGTACCATTCCAAGCCCCATAAACAGTCTAACTTCATCCCATTCCCTTAAGCTTTGGGGCCAGTTTCTCAGGTGATATTTCTTAGGATTGTGAAATAGAGTTTTGTTTGTTTGTTTTTCAGTCTTTTTGAGACAGGGTTTTTCTGTGTAGCCCTGGTGTCCTGGACTCACTTTGTAGGCCAGGCTGGCCTTGAGCTCACAGAGATCTGCCTGCCTCTGCCTCCTGAGTGCTGGGATTAAAGGCGTGCGCCACCCCCCCCCTGCCCCCGTGAAAGAGTTTTTTCGGTGTTTTTTTTTTGGTTTTTTCGAGACAGGGTTTCTCTGTGTATCCTTGGCTGTCCTGGACTCACTTTGTAGACCAGGCTGGCCTCGAACTCACAAAGATCCGCCTGCCTCTGCCTCCCAAGTGCTGGGATTAAAGGCGTGCGCCACCACCGCCCGGCTCGTGAAAGAGTTTTAATTACGGGGTCAGTTCCAACTCTAACAGCACTCTTAGCTCTCTGAGAAGGTATCTTGCATATATGAACGGCTTTGGGTAGGATAGTGGATGTGCCCTGGGGGGGCTTCCTTGGGAGACTTCCCATCCTTTCTGGGAACAAGGTGCTCTATAAATAAGTATGTCATTTGGAAAATCCTGCACTGCTCTCTGGGCCCCACTTGGCCTCAGCTGACCAGACCCAGCGCCCTTTTCTTCAGGCCCCACCCCCATCTACAACCCCTAGGGGAAGCAGGGGCAGACTACTCTGCTCTTTGCAAAGAGGGAGGGAGAAGATGGAAACCCTTCTGAGTTTGTAAGTGAGGATTTATGTACAGGTGCCCAAGGCACCCAACACTGTGGCTTCTCAATTCTCCAATCCCTTCCTCCTCTCTCTCCTCTTCCTCTCCTGAGGACACCTGAGCAATCAGGCCCTGCTGTATCCACCTCTGATGACAAACTGTAGTTTCTGATTCCCATTCTGCCAGTTACCCAAGTGGCAGCAGCTGGGGAGTGCTCGGTGTTTTAGCCTCAGTTTCACGATCTGGGGGATGGGTGGGTCCTTTAGGCTTGTCTTTCACAGCTGTGGGGGGGCAGCTGGAAGGGAAGTTCTTTCCACGGGGGTCCCGAGTGCCACATAGAGGGCGGCTGCTGTTGTATGATTTTTGCCCCTGTCTTTGGGACAGGTCTCCATGGGAGGTAGAACAAGTTGACTGGGGCCTCAGTTTGTTGGTCTGAAAAATGAAAATAACAAATGTTTCTCCTTTAATTTTTGTATATGTGTATGTGTGTGTGCAAGTGTGTGTGTGTGCGTGTGTGTGTTACTGGTAATTGAATCCAGAATTTCTCAATGCTTGGCAAGTGTCATATCACTGCCTCTCCGTACAACCCCTTTACTTAACATTTCATTATTTATTTTTATATTATTCTTTCCTTGGAGCTGGAGTTACAGGCTGTTGTGAGCCACCCCATGTGGGTGCTGAGAACCAAATTCCTTCAGAACAGTAAGTGCGCTCTTCACCACTAACCCATCTCTCCAGCTCCTCCTTTTTGAGACAGGATTTTATGCAGCTTATGTTGACCTTAAACTCACTATGTAGCTGAGGATGACTTTCAACTTCTGAGCCTCTTGCTTCTGCTTCTTAGGTGCTGGGATTACTGGGATAGGCCACCATACCTGATTTATGTGGGCTTCCTGAATGCTAGCCAAGCATTCTGTCAACTGAGTGGTACCCCCATCCCTAATTTACCATTTTTTTTTTTTGGACAGGGTCTCACTAGGTTGCCTAACTTCCTATGAACTCACTGTGCAGCCCAGACAGACCTTGAACTTGGGCTCATCCTGCCTCAGCCTCCTAAGGAGCTGTGATAAGATGCCCAAGGTTGCTTGCTTCTTGGAGCTCCCGTGGGAGTGAAAGGATTTAATACAAGCACACAGTGGTACTCAATCCGCTTTAGCAATGATGCTTCGTCCACAGTGGGTTTTTGGGGTGGGGGGCATGTTGTTGTTTTTTTTTTCTATGTAGCCCTGGCTGTCCTGGAACTTATTCTATAGACCAGGCTGGCTTTGAACTCAGAGATTTGCCTGCCTCTGCCTCCCGAGTGCTAGGATTAAAGGTGTGTACCACCACCTACCCCGAGTCTATAGCGGTTTTACGTTGTCACTAAAGTGACTGGCCGAGTCCCCACCCCAAATAGATTACACTAGGTGAGATCAGAGGTCCAGTGCTACTTACAATGCAGTGTCAACACAACAGAACAAAACAAAACCCTGAAGATCCTGGGAGGGTAACGAAGGTGGCCCTTCATTTGGAGGCCTGCTTTTTGTTCAGGGTGTGCCTAGGGACAATGAGAGAAGATCCTGGTTCTCACTCCTCCTGGTGCTGTGTTTTTGAGGGGCCTGTCTTCTCCCCATAACCTCCGGGAGGACTGCGCGTCCGCTTTGTCCGGCAATGGGAATGTGGCTGTCAGTCCTCATCCTTTGCTGAAACCGTTCTGCTCCCAAGCGTCTGGAGTGGCATGGGGTTCTCCTGGGAGGGAGGTGGCTGTCTCCCAACTGCCTGCACAATACATAAAGGGGCGTGTGGGAGGGGGCGCGCGCGTCCGGGATTTGAATACTTAAGGAACGTGGTTGGAACCTCTTCTCTGCGACATCCACTCCTCCCAGGCTCCCACAACCAGCCAGGTCTGCGTTGAGAGGACTGAGCTTCCTTCCGCACGAGGGCGCATCCGCTCCTAGACTCAGGGACTCTTGGCCCTTGCGCTGCACTCCCCGGAAAGGCCAGACCGCGCGCCCCTGCGCGAGGATCCCGGCAGAGCAGACCCTCCTGGTCTAAGGCTGCGAGTGTCATCTGAGAGTCCAGGCTGCAGACCGCGCCCCGGAGCCGGACCGGGTGCACCGCTCCAGCCTCCTGCAGACACTGCCAACAGCCGGCCCTGCGCCTCTAAACTGCTGGTGCAATTCCGCTGGAGGTTTCTAAACTTTTCCCCCTTTACTATCCGTGCTCCGCCCACCTGCCGGGCGTGTCTCCACCCGCGAGCAGCCCACGCCTAAAGTAGGCGGTATTTGTTTTTGACAGTCAAGCTCGGATTTGCCTTAGGGTTTGGAAGAGGCGCCGGGACAGCGCAGCAGGGAACGTTTTCCAGGAGGGTCAAGGGTGCGTCCTGGATTTGGGGTCTTGGAGAGCTCTGGGGTTGGCAGGAGATGCGAAAGTGCGGGAGGAAATTGCAAGGTGACTCTGGCTAATCTCTAAGTCTGGATCTGTTAAAGGGGAACCGGTTACAAAGGTGGGGTTGCTCTCACTTATTCTGGTAAAAGCCCAGGGTTCTGAGAAAAACACACTCCGACACTCTCGGCACCAACCTTCCCCCTCCCCAGTTGCTAGGTCCGTAGCCTGGGCTGCCTGCTGAACTGGTGTTGAAGTCATAGAGGGAGATAAAGTCGGGGAAAGCTAGCTGGACACTCCCTCAGGCCCACCTTTCACCAAAAGCGGATTGTTTTTTTCAACCAGGAGTGAAACTTCCATTTTCTATTTCCTTATTCGCTTCTCTCCGGCAGTGGGATGCTAGGATATCATAAACGCTAAGGCAATAGTCTGGATTCTTCACCCCACTTCTCCACACTCATAGACCATCTGAGTACCAGGTACTGGTCCAAGCCTGGTACCCTCGTTGGTGCTCAGTGTGTCTCCGCCTACCAGTGGGTGGCAGAGGCTATTTCTTTACCTACTTGTACCCCAAACACATCCCTCTTCCTTGTCAAGATACTCAGGGGACAGCTACAGCCACTAACCCAGATCTTCATACTGTTTCCACTTCCTTTCAAAGAATACTCGCATGCAGACATCGCGGTCACGCAAGGCTAACCTGCATCCTTACCCAAATGGAGGGGAGCCACTTGGAGAGATGCCCCCTTTTGGAATGGTCATCATTTAGGAGTTTGGATTCAAAGCTTGCCGTGGAAAAATGAAAAGGGGGGGGGGGGGGGGTTTCTCCCCCGGGGGGGGGGGGGGGGGGGGGGACCAGCATGCTGGCTTCACAAATGCTTAATGTAATCACCAGCCAGCTGTGCACACTTGTAAAGCTGTTGTAACCCCCCTCCTTGTTATAAACAGGAAAGCACAGAGTATGAAGCTAAAGACCCACATTCACGAACACCAGCTCCCCGCCAGCTGCCACCCCCGCCCGCCCGTTATGGTGTGCCTTGCTAGCAACCTTAGCCAGATCAGAAAGACCTTGTTTTCTCCCCTCACTTTCCAAGGGGAGTTGTTCTGCAGTCTTTCATGGAGCTAGGGACCAGATACCCTGTCCACCTACAGTTTCCTGGAGCTGTCTGCTTTCCCTTGTCTAAAAAAGGCTGGCTCCTGGGGTCCCCTCCTTTTTGGGAAAGTAGTCTCTTAAAAGAGTGCTCATCTCCCATGGGTGAGTTTAGAGTCTTCCTAGCTCCCCAAAATTCAGAGAAGGGTGCTAACTCTACACCGACGACTAAGTTTAGGAAAATAAGAACATCTTTTGTGGGAGGGTCCCCCAGACCAGTTTAAAATGTACCCCTTTGCTTGCTTCCCCACCCCCATCTCCATTCCTCCTTCCTGGCCTAGCAGACTCAGCTTGGGGAGAGCCACCCGTCCCTCCACATCCTGCCTTGCTGACTGTGTGCTTACAGCGTCAAGGGGTGGACGTGGTATTTCAAACATCAGATCAGTGCGTTTATATATTGGGTGCCCGGAAATTTTTCCAAATAAACACAGCTTGATTCAACTTGGGTGGGCGGACTTATCAACAGACTAATTCTATAAACAAATGAGGAATAGCCCCGAAACCGATTGGCTGGTATCAAAAAGACACGTGGAGGGAAGAGCTGGGAGATTTTCAGCAATGAAATTTTAATTAATGTGGGTGGGCTGAGAACACAAGGACTGTTTATCATAGACAATTTATTTTCCAGCGCTAAGTCAACACATAATAGCAAACTTACAACAATTATTTAACATTTTTAAAGCCATGAAGAAGGGACAGAGTGCGCAGCGGCTGGGGAGAGCGGCAGATCGCAGGGCAGACGCACGGAGGGCTCCCCAGGAGGTCCCTGGCGCGGGGCGAAGTACCTAGGCCTCCCCGGTGGAGCGCAGGGACTGCTGTCGCCATGAACCACCTCTTCAGTCCCCCGCTGGCCGCTCTGGCAGCCTCGCCGCTGCTGTATGTGTACAGCCCCGAGAGGCCCGGGCTACCCGTGGCCTTCGCCCCTGCCGCTGCGCTGGCCGGTCCCGGCCGCGCCGAGCCTCCGCAGAAACCCCCCTACAGCTACATCGCGCTCATAGCCATGGCGATCCAGGACGCTCCCGAGCAGAGGGTCACACTGAACGGCATCTACCAGTTCATCATGGACCGCTTCCCGTTCTACCACGACAACCGTCAGGGCTGGCAGAACAGCATCCGCCACAACCTGTCGCTCAATGAATGCTTCGTGAAGGTGCCGCGTGAGAAGGGGCGGCCCGGCAAAGGCAGCTACTGGACCCTGGACCCTCGCTGCTTGGACATGTTCGAGAACGGCAACTACCGGCGCAGGAAGAGGAAGCCCAAGCCCGCCGCGGGTTCCCCGGAGCCCAAGCGCACCCAGGTCGAGTCGCTGGAGTCTGAGATGGGCTGCCATCCAGGGTGCCCAGGCCTGGCCACTGCAAGTCCGCCGCGAGCCCCGGATCGTGCCCAGTCCCCGGCCGGAGGCACCTCGCGGCCCGCACTCCTTCCCTGGCCGGGCCCTGAGCCTAGGGACCCCGACGCCGACCGCACAGTCCGAGGCTCAGGGGCAGTGGCGAGCGGCCAGCTTACTGCATGTCGCCGTGGGTCCCCTCTGCGTCCCGCCCCTATCGGCTCCCCCAAGGATTCCAAGTCCAAAAGCTTCAGCATCGACAGCATCTTAGCCGTGAGGCCAAAGCCGATCTCAGGGGCGGAGACCCCAGGGGTCCCCAAGCCGTCGCCTGGCGCGCTGGGCGCCTCCTTACTGGCCTCCTCCAGCCTACCGCCTCCCTTCAATGCTTCGCTGGTGTTCGACCCGCACGTCCAGGGTGGCTTTTCCCAACTGGGGATCCCTTTCCTTTCCTATTTCCCTCTGCAGGTCCCCGAGGCTGCGGTGCTTCGCTACCAATAAGGCGGATCAGCGGCTGCTTCCTTACCCGGTGATCACCTACATCCAGCAAGCCAAAGCCACTTGCCTGTGGGTAAAGGAGTCACCTCGGACTCTGCCCTGGAGACTGTGGGTTTGGAGTCGCGTATGCACGCCTGCCAAACTAGGAGCACTGGGGGCTACGTCCATCTGCTTTCTTCTAAAATGACTTAACCAGCTACCGGTAGCTTTGCAGATTTAAAAGACCAATGGGAGGGGGGGGGAGGACAGGACGGGATTACTGCACTCAGCGCTCACAATCCACCACCAGCAGAAATCCCTATCCCACGTTGGCTTCGTCGTTGTGCAGTGGCCACAGGTCCTCGCACAGACTTGAGTCTCCTGCTTACCCAGAGGGCAGGACTTACAGACATAGCGAAAGAAAGTTTCTACGTGGACGGTCAGCTGGACTATAGAACGCTCAGCGGACTCGGGTGCGACTCAGGCCTTGACTTAGACCTCTTTAGGTGGTGGGAGCTTGCATCCAGCACGCTGGGGATGATCTGTGGTCCTCAGGGTCTGGGAGAGATGTAGGTCTGGTTATCATTTACAACTAAGGTTGAGAGATAGCAGGTAGATACTCAATATGAATACATAAAGCTTCTAGACAGTGAAAGGCTCATTATTCTTGGCTTATAAACCAGGCTCCTCTCACTATGGCTAGTAGCTTCTTTTAAGGCACCCGGTGTATGGCACACACTCCAACTTTACAGTGGTACATCACTGCATTCCACAGCCTTTTGTTGCTTCTGCTTTTCTTTTTAAGGGACCAAAAGATTTCAGGGGACAAAGGAGGGTATGAATACTCTTCAAGGTCAGATTTTTCATTTTTTTTGTATCCTTTCAAGATCTAAGTTTCTTTTGTCCTCCCATTTTTCAGATTCATGTAAATAAACGACCCCTTGTAATCAGAAAGGCTGGGTAAGCAAGCACACTCCCTTCTGAGTGTGGGACAGAAATGTCTCTGGAGAAAGCATGGCCTCCACACTTGATAGGGACTCTCTTCAGACGCAGCAGGTGGTACCCCAAGTCAGTATTTCCTCCAGGCCCCTCTAAGGGAATCTGGATACCGATATTAAATAAACATATAAGAGGTGACCAGAGAGTGAGGGTGGGGGACACCAACAAAAATCTGATTAAGACAACTGTGTTGATTATAGTTCTGTCCAGCTTCCAGCTTTGGGGGAAATACTCAGGCCTTGGTGGTGCCGGTGTTTAAGCTTTGGGCTCTGAAACTTGGCTTCCTGAGGAAGGAAGGAGCTGGTCTTTTTATCTGGAGCAAGAAAGGTAGAAAAATGAAGAATTCTTGAGCGTAGGCCCAGAGTAAAGTCTCACAACAACCAAGGTGTGCTGGATCACGACTGTTCTTTCAGTACTTGGGAGGCTGAGGCAGGACAATTGCTGTGAGTTTAAGGCTAGCCTGTTCTACAGTTAGACCTGTCTCAAACCAAAGAACAAAAACCAAACAACCGTTTTCCTAGGACTTGGTGAAAACAATGCTTAAGAACTTGCAAGTCCCCTGCTGGTCAGTGTTGGGAAAGCAGGTGTGATACAATTCAGTCTCAAGAGCCCAATCCAGAGTGAACAGCAGCTCAGGACCCTGCTGAGTGTCCAATGACGAATCCAGGTGGCTGTGGCTGACTAGCATACTGCAGACAGGCTGCCATTGGATGTTTCCCATGTGCTAGCCTCTGGATAAAGGTTGTTTTTTTCATTAACCTCTCACTGACTGGTTCAGTGGATTATGAGGACATAAACAAACAGTGTAGTAGAGGAAGAGAGAGAGAGAGAGAGTGTGAGATTATATCCGGAACCCGTCAGCATCTTTGGCGGCCTTGGCTTCTGAGGGTGAAGACAAGATGCAGGGGGAGGGACCAGAACTCCCCTGAGCCCTGGAGGAGATTGACTAACAGAGAGGGTGGGCAGTCCTGCTGTGCTGGGTGCTTTTAGGTTTTCTTTTTATTCTTGTGTTTGACATGCTGTCTTGTGTGTGTTTGTTGATCTGTGACAACCGACTTTTGGAGAAACAACTGATTTAATACTGCTGTTTTTAGAAGGTGGCATTTTAAGGTTATAACTCAAAAAACATCTGTAGCAGCACTATTTTTTAAGGGGCAGATGGATGCAGGAGCATGTATCTACTTTGTGTGTTTACACAGAAAGATTCTGTCCAGTTTCAGCTTTCACCAGGCTCAACATCGCTGGAGAATTGGAGTATGAAGATGTTTTCTGTCCAGTCTGTTTCAGTCCCTGCGTGTTCCTTTCCTACTGAGGAAAAAAGAAGGACTCTAGGTGCTCCATAGCCAAACAGCTGCTCTAATGTCCCATGTGTATAACTGGCTCAGCAGTATAGATGTTTATTATTACTAGCTGTTGTTATTATTACTATTATTATAGACCAGCTAGACTGGCTTTCGGGCCAGGCTTGGTGAAGCATGCCGATCATTCCAGTACTCAGGAGGCAGAGGCAGGCAGGTTGATCTCTGAGTCCAAGAGCACCCTTCGGGTTTAAATAGGTGTTCCCGACCACCCAGGGTCACACAGAGAGGTCCTGTCTCAAAAGAGAGAGATCTCTGTTAGTAATTAAGACAGCCATCCAGTTGTGTTTAGCAGGAAGTAGAAGGTAGATTGTGATTCAGCTCTCACGCAACCAGAAGGTTGTCTCTCTCCACAGAACAAAGGGGGCAGATCTCCTCTGATAGCTCTCTGCATGTCTCTCTCTCTGTCTCTCTGTGTCTCTCTCTGTCTCTGTTTCTTACGGTCTCCTTGTTGCATCTTTCTTTGTCGGTCTCTGTCCCTGCCTGCCTGCCTCTCTTTCAAACAGACAGAGGAGTTCACTGAATGCAATGACAGGTTAATGATGAATGTGTGTACTTACGCGTATTCTCATGCATGTGTGGATTTGTACATGTCAATATGTATATCTATATATCTGTGCAGCATACATGGCCACTCAGAGACTTTTGCATGAAGGTGAGACTTGGATCGTGTGCTGAATTCCGTGACTTTATACATGACTTCCTTTTAAAAAGTGTGTGTGTGTGTGTGTGTGTGTGTGTGTGTGTGTGTGTGTGTGGTTATATGTGTGCTATGGCATGCATGTCGAGGTCAAAGGACAAGGTCTGTGCCAGTCCTCGTCTTCCACCTTGTTTCAAGCAGGGTGTCTTGTTATTTACTTCTGTACGCACATAGGGCTAGCTAACCCACAGGCTTTTGGTCTCCCTCCTGCCCCACCTCTCATCTCTGCAGACACCCTGAGATATAGTTGCCAGCTTTACAGCATCTGGCTTGTCATGGGTTCTGAACTCAAGTAATGAGACTCGCCCAGGCTTTGTGTCTCAGAAGGGACCCTGACTCTGAGGCCTTTGCCACTTTTATCAGTAGAGTTTTGTAGACCAGGTGTTTTGGACGCCAAGGGACTGACACATATTTTCAAGGACATGAACAAGACCTGTCTAAGGCATTCAAGGGTGCGGCCACTAACTCGAGTCATTTTCATATGGACCCTGGAGCCATGTGTCATCCTCACTATTTCAAGGAGTGGTCAGTGACTGTTCAAGAAACTGCCACAGATGGTGACTATTATGGGAGCCAGGGCTGACCTGGCCTCCTGTTGGCAGCCTAAGGTTTCCACCACAGAAACCTATGCATGAGAAAATCATTAGAGAACCTTGGTTTTGTGCATGTCCCTGCCTCATGGTGTCTGGAATCACGGTTGTTTCGTAGAGTATTAAAATCAATGATAAAATCACCTATTGTTCAAAAGAAAGAACAGGACCTTCCAGGGGCTGTGCATTTGGAGTAGTTTAAAAATAACCCAGTGACAGGCCGGGTGGTGGTGGCACATGCCTTTAATCCCAGCACTTGGGAGGCAGAGGCAGGCGGATCTTTGTGAGTTCAAGGCCAGCCTGGTCTACAAAGTGAGTCCAGGACAGCCAGGGATACACAGAGAAACCCTGTCTTGAAAAACCTAAAAAACAAACAAACAAACAAACAAACAAACAAATAAATAAATAAATAAAAATAGCCCAGTGACAACTGGTCTGCTATGCTGCTCCTGCCTCAGGGTCCCAGGGCTAGGTTCTGCAGCCCCAGGCAGATGCCAGAGTGCTACTTGGGAGAGGCCCCAGGGAGACTGTGGCCTGATGGGGGGGTGGTATTCCTGTCCCATCAGATGGCATCTGAGTGTCAGTGGCCCTGGGCCAGGTTGGATAAGTGGCTCATAGGCCAGATTCAGGGGTGAGCTGGGTTCACGCATCATGAGGGTTGGGGGGCTCTCATCTTTGAGTGCCCTTATTTATACTGGTCCTAGGTGAGGAGGAGGAAGGGGAGGTTATGGGGTAAAGAATGGCCTCGAGGCTCTTTTTCTATCAGGTTTGAGAGTCAGGGTCTCACAGGAAATTGAAACTCACTCAGATCAATGACAAGGATCATTATTGTAGGGACTGAGAGTCAGGTGAGAAAACCAGAGGGATCAGAAGGGTGAGGACATAGTCCACCTTCCTCTCCCCTCCAGCCTCTAGCACTACCCCAACAACTCCACCCCTCCCACATTCCCCTTGGCCTACCTGCCTTATGCCACCAATACCTCTGATCAGCTGTAAGCTGACATCGTTCCAGCCACAAGGAAGACTAGGTAACAAGGCATATAGAACATAAGTTATGTACTTGCTACATACTTGGGCCTGACCAAGGACAAGGGTGTGGGAAGGCAAGTGAATCATGAGTGAGTCTGGGAGGTTCTTTTCCTTGGGCCAGTCAGTGGCTGCTGTCCCGACCACAGCAACTCAAGAGCCAGACTGGGATGCCCCAGATAATGCCCGGCTGGACCTTGACTTCCTGGAGACTGGGCAAGCTTCCAAGAGGACAAAGCAGCTCTAGACACCAATCCAGAGCCCCTTAGACGGGCAAGGTCTGGAGCTGGTCATAGCCCCCAGGGGTCACACTTGGGCCCTTCAGTCTCCACGCTTAGAGCCTTAGAGCCTGGGAGGGGCTGCTGAGTTGAGGATGTTGTATCTTGACTGTGTTCAGCTCGTCATAGTTTGTCATGAAGCACAGAGTCACCCTGGCCCATGGCTCTCTGGTTGTGATAGACTCCACACTGACCTTCCAGAGTGTGTGTCTGAAGACAGCGATCTCATCTGCTAGTATAGAGGTGGGAGGGTATGATGGTGTTCTGGCTTGTGTCTCCCACAAGTCCTCTTGGAGGGGCAGGACCACACCCTGGTGCTCATAGGTCAGGTGGGCATTGACAGGGCTGACTTTCCGTGGTGACTCACATCCTCATGATGTACAGTGAGGGATGCTGTAAGCCTCAGGCCACTCTAGGCATCTGGCTCCCACATCCTTTGCTGTGTAGCTGGCTACCATCCACCACCCATTACCCCATTCTTTGGGCATGTTCCCACCTCTGGAGACTCCTGCCACCATCTTCCCACCAATTTCTCACCCACTGGGACTCAATGTTTGGGCAGGGGTGGGAAGGAGGTGGTAACTATGTGGAGAGAAGTTAATGACCCAGCTCCACCTTCACTTGCTACTGACTTTTGTCACATGTCCAATGAAGGGGACATTCACCACTGCCTCTGCCCCACAGAGCTGTCACAAGTAACAGATGGGCGTAAGTCTACTGTGCCTGGGTTACCTACTTGGGCGTAGTCTGAGTTAAGTTGGCTAGTATGTGGGAGATGTTCCATTCCAATCTTTTCTGGAGACAGTTGAGTCTTGGGACACTCTCTGGAACAACAGCTTGGCCAAGGAGCTGCAACTCTGTAGGCTGCCTGTCCACTCCTTCAACCTGACCAGGTCCAGGCTAGCCCCATGGAATCTTTTTGTTGCATTTAGTCTATCTCTTGGGATGGACCAAGCATGTGAACACAACCTACAAAGCAAAAAGAAATTGCTGGCTCAGCGGGGAAGGACAGCGGAAGAGCACAGGGCAGAGGGAATAGTTCCCAGGGACAGCAGAATGAAAGCCCTGTGCACTTCCTTGTTGTGTCTAGGCAGTGTGAGGGCTTCAAGGACACTTCCTAGGACCTGAGGTCTAGCCTGTGACTTCACAGATTTATAAAAGCCTGTTGTTTCTGCCCCAGCACTGAGGACCTCCATGATGCAAGGGAGAGCCCAGACCTCTCTCCTGTGGTGAAGGGGACCTGAAGAGGACTTTTGTTAAACCCTTCCATCTCATGGCCCGCCTTATAAAAAAAAGTGGCTTTTCAATGCTGTGGCTAAATATAGTAAGGGCTTGATCAGCGAGAACGATTTTAGAAAGCACATTACAAATCAGGAATGTTTGGTGGGAGAAATAAACTTTCCCACATTTTTGGACTTGGCGTTGGCACTGTGTGCTCCATCTTCAACACAGGATGGAAGGAATGATGATAACCCATGTGGGCACTGCCCAGGGCCCCCACTGGTGTCCGAGGACACAGACACTTTGCAAGGATCCAGGTGGTGGGACAGGGGCTGGGTGAGACACTCCCTGGGGGAGGGCAGTACCGAATCTCTGAAAGGGCCACTTAGCCAGCAAGGAAGTCAGATGCAAGAAACAAACCTAATCCTGGGGTTCTGTTTCTCGTCTCTGCTAGTTTTCTCTGAGGCGTTCATTGAGATGAGATCACAGCCACCAGGCCGTGGGGCCGCCGGCTCTGACCAGTGCCGGCTTCCTGGTGCCTGTGTCCTGCCCCCAGAGGTCAGAGTCAGCTGGCGGTGGAACCAGATGGCTGAATTTTTATTTTTAATTTTTTTTAAAGATGTATTTTTATTTTCCGTGTATGGGTATTTTTACTGCAGGCATGTGTGTGCATTGCCCACAGAGGCCAGAGGATGGCATTGACAGGTGATTGTGAGATACCATATAGGTGCTAGGAACTGAAGCCAGGTCTTCTGAAAGAGTGTCCAGTGCTCTTTAATGCTGAGCCATAAGCCCTGATGAGTGAGTTTTTAAAAGCTCCCTAAGGTGACCCTGCCGATTATGCAGCCAGTACTAACAGACAGCAAGGCTGGATTTTAGGGACCAGGAGTGAGAGAGTTGCCAACCACAGATCACTAATTTCCGATGCTATCATTTGCATATCTCTTACAGCTGACCTGCCGGTTGCATGCCATTTACATCTGGCCCCAGTAGGCTCTGAGGATCTGAGAGCTTAACTGTCCTTTTCTTGTCTTTGCTCTCTCTGGTGACATATGAGACCTGCAAAAAGCATGGAAGAGAAAAACTCTCTACTCTGTGTCACCTGGATGGTCCAGGAGTGTGCTTACTGTTTTCGAGGTGCTTTGGTATGTTTTTCATATGTTGTTATGTGTGTGTCTTTTTTTGTGGTACAAGAAATGGGTCCCAGGAACTTGCACATTATGGGGAAGTGTTCTAGCAAGGAGCTACACCCAGAATGTATACAGATGGGTATACCATCAGTGGTACTTCCATCACCATCATCATCTTTATCATCACTGTTACCATCATTGTCACCACCACCATCACCACCAGTAACAGCTGTACCATCACCATCCTCATTGCCATTATAAGGAAAATGTATTTACCATTCCCCCATGAAGTGCAAAAATCTCTGGATGTAACAGTCTTTTACTGCTAGCAGTCTGCCTGTAGACAGACGTGAATAAAAAGAGATGCATTTACTCAGTAATCTTTTTCTTTTTGGTGCAGGATGGTATGAGGAAATATGCAGGGAGATGAGAGAATTATTTTGTTCAAGAATTCCCTCTGAAAAAAAAAAAAAAACAGGGCTGTTTTAAGAGTCAGCTAAGCAGTTAAGGGGATTCGCTGCTCATGCAGAGGACCTGGATTCAGTTCCCAGCACTGGTGGCTCGTGACCACCTGTAGCTCCAGTACCAGAGGATCTGCTGCCCTCTGCTGCCCTCTGCTGCTCTCTGCTAGCACTAGGCATTCCCATTGTGTACATGTAAGCAACCATTCAAACACATGCAGTTTTTTGTTTTTGTTTTGTTTGGTTTTTTTCGAGACACGGTTTCTCTGTGTATACCTGGCTGTCCAGGACTCACTTTGTAGACCAGGCTGGCCTTGAACTCACAGAGATCAACCTGCCTCTGCCTCCCAAGTGCTGAGATTAAAGGTGTGCACCACCATACCCAGCAACACATGCAGTTTTTAAAAATCTTTAAAAATTAAATCCCAGAGAGGGTGGGAGGGTGGAACCGATAGGGATGGAAGGAGGGGGCTGTGATGGAGATGTAACTTGAAGTAATCAATAAATGTAAAAAAAAAATTCAGTGTCACAAATTAAAATGGTTTGAGAGATGAAGAACATAAGGAAAAAAATTAAATCACAAGACATGGTCATTTGTTCTCTCTCTCTCTGTCTCTCTCTCTCTCTCTCTTTCTCTCTCTGTGTGTGTGTGTGAGTGTAATGTATATATGGGCCACATATGTGCCTCAGTGCATGTGGAGGTCAGAGATTCTTTTGTGGAGTTGGTCCTGCCCTTCCACCTTTACATGGGTTCCAGGGATTGAACTCAGGTGGGGAGGCTTGCATAGCAAGCATCTTAATTCACTGGGTCATCTTGTTGCCCGTTGTTCAAGGGCTCTCATGTCCATTTTTCATTTTTCCATCCATTTTTAACCATCTTTACATGAAAGTTTTATATATACATACCCATTCTCTCTGGGAGTCAGGTGGAATGTCCAATACATGTAGTCATTTAAAAAAACAAACAAAAAAAACAAACAAAAACTCCCACAAAGGGTCAGGGAGATGGCTCATGGGTAATATGCTTGCCATTTAAGCCTGGAAATGAGAGCTCAGATCTTTGGAACCCATATAAAAAGCCAGATGTGGTGATACACACCTGTAGTCCAAACACTCCTGTGGCAAGGTAGGAGGTGGAGACTGGGTGAATTGTCTAGAGGCTTGAGAAGCTAGCCTGGACTTCTTGTTCCACAGTAACAGGAACAAGAGAGACCATAGTACAGCAAGAGGGAGGGTAAGAGCCAGCTCCTGAAAGGTGTCTTCTGACTGCCACATTCATCATACACATAGACACACGGAGAAAGAGAGAGAGAGATCCTCTAAAATGACCTTTTGATTGTGCAAGTTATGTATGAAATATCATTAAATTACAATTAATTTAATGTTCATACTTGGGGCTCATGCCCAAGATAGTTCACATACAAACATTTCAAGATCCTGACAATATCCCAAACAAGAAGCCCTCCGTCTAGTCCCGAGCTCTTTGGATAAGGGTCTTCTCCCTGCGGTTCTGAGGTCTGGCCAGCCACATGGAATCCCCTTGTGAGCTCCCGACACTGGACAAACTGCTCTTCTCTCCTCTTGTCTCCCTGTGACAGGTTCATGGAGCTCTGGAATCCTCTTTCTCTTTCCTTTTTCTTTTTGTGGTGCAGGGGATGGGAGGTAGCTTGGGGGCATCTTTCCACCTACAACCGCAGTTCTGAAGCTCAGGGGATGAATGGCACTTCTGAATCGGCGTCCATTATCCTGTTAGACCAGTGAGCCAAAAGAGAGCAAGCAGTTCAACAATGGGTAGTGGCCACGTTTAAAAAGTAAAAATAAGCAGGCGAAACTAATTTTAGTAATGTATTTGATTTAACCTCAAATATCCGACCTCAGATATCAAAATATTATCATTTCATTGGATAATTTAGTATGAAGAATTACTGAGATATTTTACATTGTTTTTTTGTGCTAAGTCTTTGAAATCCTGTGTGTACTTGGTGTTCCCAGGAACTCTTAATTTAGACAAGCCAGGTCTTCCACACTCAGGGGGCAGAAAGGGCTTACATCTTGTGGCTGCCAGGGTGGATGGCACAACTTCATCCATATTGGATTACCTCATCCAGGTGCTCTTGTAGAATTTGGAAATTCTTTGTTGTACTTATCCATTACTGTAGTTTAGATGAGAAACATCCCCCATAGGCTCAGATAGCTGATAATTGGTCCCCAGTTGGTGGTGCCGTTTCACCAAACAGGTTATCAGGAGGCATAGCCTTGCTGCGGGAGGAGATCCATCACTGGGTGGGCTTTGGGAACTTAAAGGATCACACCACTTCCAGTATATGGTCTCTCTTTGTGCTTGTGCTAAACAATGTGATCACACACCATCTCTGGAATCATAAGCCTAAGTAAGATCTTTCTTCTATAAGCTGCTTGGCTGTGGTAATTTATCACAGCAACAGAAAAGTAGCTAGGGCACACATCACCACCACCATCATCACCGTTATCATTAGCAGCGGCATCCTCACCACCACCATCACCATCATCATCATCATGAAAACCACCACCTTCATCACACCGTTATAGCAATCCCCACCACCAACGTCACCATCACCGTATCATCACCACTATCACCATCTTCATCACCATCACAGCCATCACCAAATTAAAAAATTGCCCAGGGGGTTTGATGGTAGTGTGAAAAAAAAAAAAGATCTTAAGTTTATACTTTTTTCCTCAGCTGTTCTATGAACACCCTATTCGGATGAAGGTTCTGTCGTTCTTGCTGCTTCCCTGTTTGCCAGTGTGGTGCCAGATGAGTCTGTCACAGGATTAAACTCACCACCAGAATACCTGGCTCTCCCACCTGAGGGGGAAGCACGTATAGACAATGCTTGAAGGATTAGTGTTTTGCTTCATTAGGTGTCTCTTCCCACATCCACCCAATGACTAAGTGAGGAGTGTATCTCACCTCAGAGAAGCTAGTCTTCAGGTGAGCTTTCGTAGGCAGTGCTGGGTACCTGTATGGCTTCTTGGGTCTCTGGTGATGCCTCACTACAGAGCCGGGGGGGGGGGGGGCGTGAGTTCTTCCCCAGAGCATGAAGTCATAGCACTAAGGGTGGAGGGGTTTGGGTTCTAGTGTGTGGACAGCACAATGTCACCTCAGTGAAAGCAAGATGGTATTTATCTACCCTGGGTATGGCTGGGGTGAGACCCCTCCCTGAAGAGTCAAAGAGACCTCACAGGGACACAGAACCTGGACCCTGCTGCCTCTGAGTTTACAGGTTTCCAGTGGGTTCCACTGCCTGCTTCTGACTAGAAGAACACACCCTGAAGGCTGGTGCTGTGGCATTAGGGGAGGTGGGCGGTGGCTGAGACCCTGAAGGCTGGTGCTGTGGCATTAGGGGAGGTGGGCGGTGGCTGAGAGTGTGAGAAATGAGACAAGTCCCTTGCATTCCTATGGGAGTGACTGGTCAGCTTTCCTAGCAGCTGGAACTCTCCATGGGCTCCATAAGTCACCCTGCTTTAAGCACCTGGTTTAAAGCTAGCCCAGAGAGGTTGCTGTCTGAATGACCATGGGATGGTGATTTGGGGTGTGTGTAAAACTGGAAAAGCAGATGACTTTGGCTGGGGTGGCAATGAAGACTCTCCACCCTTGCTTTTCCTTGTTATCCTGATTGGTGGGGACTGTTCCCACTACTTGTAACTATCCCGTGAGCTCTGTCATTGTCCCAGTGCTTTCCAAGCCTTTGTTTTTCTTAGCAGAGCAATATGTGATCATAGTTGTTAAAATAATTGTATTTCTGTTTTAACATCTGTAAAGATTAAGTTAAAACAGTGTGAAGCCCATTAAACCATTTAATGGCACTACACCGTAAATCGCCCTTCATTGCTGTGGCTTCTTCAACTACAGAGTCAATTTTGGAGATGGGCGCCTGCCACTGAGGGTTATGGCTCATTCATCAATGAAAAACTTCAAAAGGAATCAGTTACTCTTCTACTGGGAAGCCAAAAAAGAAAAAAAACCTTGCAGAAATGACCCCATTAAGAAACAAAGTGGAGACCACCACAAAGACTCTTGTTCACTAAAACTCAGCTTTCTAACAAATACACCATCCGGGAGAGATGTCCGGCAACCCAAGTCCCGATTGGATAGCTAAAATAAGCAGTTAAACAGTTGTATTTACCTTGGCTTCAAAGGGCTCAGGCCCCTCGCTGGGCTTTAAAAATGTAATAGATTTGTGATTTCTGATGTGGTGAAGCAATTCTTTCATCTCAAGCTGTGTGTGTGTGTGTGTGTGTGTGTGTGCCCACTTTGCTTGATGCTTATAGTTTAGACCTGCAGCATTCTTGGCTCTTCCTGGGGCTCTTCCTGTGATCAGAAGAGGCTGATGATGAGAGCGTCTTAATTCATCACTCGCTAGGATATTACACTGCCCTGAAGAAACAAATGTGAATGGGTTGTACTTAACAGATTGAAAAACTGATGGTGAGGGAGTTATCCATGCTCATCTCAGTTCATTACCTGAGGATTGGGTAGCAGTCATGCCCCTGTCTTTGGTGGCTTTGAGAATTACAGTGATTCTTTTTATGTCAGGTCTCCCAGCAGGCAGAACCAGCTAATCTATGTGGATATTTATGGGCCTAATTAACCTGTCCAACACTGGGCACTCTGTGAGGTGGGTTGAGAAGATGCATAGAGAGTCACTGGTGGCAGGTTGCCCTGGTGTTTCTGTGCTTTGGTGCAGGCAGGCTCTGGTCTGCCAAAAGCTAGCTTCCTGAGAATGCCATGAAGACTCTGCTAAGCTCTGTGGTACAAGGTCTGCCATTAGGCTCACAGTAAGGTGAAGGTTTGAGGTTACCTACCCAGGAGATTAGCAGCTCTACGATTAGAGCTTTATCAGAAGAACAGAGCTCATGAGAGACAACTCTATCCCCATCCCAGCTTACAGGGGAGAGAAGCTCTACATTCAAAAAGTGTCCTAGCATCATGCTTGCTTGCTGCCCAGAACCCCTGCAGAGAAACTGAGCTGATTGGATAGCCAGCTTGGCTCCTGGTTGCCAACCTTGCAGCTCCAAGCAGAGGCGCCTCCTAGGCTCGAGATGGTCCTGGAGCCAGGCCTATCAGACTAGGAATCTGGCTTTGCCAGTGGTTAGCAAGTCACTCAGCCTCCAGGAGCCTCCGATGTCTCATCCCACAAATGGGGCTAATAATGCCAAGGCAGTGAGGAGGATTAAATGGGATGAGGTCATTTCTGTGTGGTGATTGGCTAACAAGAGCAGCAGCCGGCCTAAGACCCACAGCCTCAGCATGTGTGGACTCATGCAAGCCTGCTGCCCTCCACCCCTCCCCTCAAGGCTGGAAGTGATGGCTGAGAGGCTGGAGTGTTGCCAATGTCACACAGCTCTGTAGGGTGGGGCTGGGAGGCGAACCCAGAGAGTTGGGTGCCAGAATTACTCTCCTTCCACTATTTACATCTGTGTCTCCTGTAGGCTCTGGATACATACAGAGAGACAGAATGGAGACTGAGTTTCCAGAGCGTGGACAGGGCAAGCACAGCCTTGGCCTGTAGTCTGGAAACTTTTGGGAGCTTTTTGTGCCCAAATCTGGGAAGCACAGCTACACAGATTTTTCAGTCATGTTCTAGATCCTAGACATCTGGAACGTTGCCTTGGGCTATGCTCAGTGATCTTGGGTTACAGCCTGGGTATGTCTTGGGATCTGGGACATCTGGCTTCTACTTGCAGCCTCTTGGCTCCTCCTCATCTCGATGGATGATACTGAAGACCTGCCCCCCTCCCTGCTCCACAGAGCTGAGAGTTTCAAGGTTTTGCAAATGCCTGGACTAGAAGCATCTCCTGCTGTCTCGACTGTGACTGTGAATGGGCACCGGGAACTTTGTATTCACTGTGAGCCTGGGACGGGGCCTGGCTCAGCTCTTCACAGCATGACTAGTGACTCTCTAGTGGGAGCCATGTTGGTTTTTTGTTGATGGCCAAGGAGAGGACTTGGGTACATCTCTCATTGTAGGTGGTGACCAGAACACCTACAATTTTTACCAACTTCCTTGAACCTCTTTCCTGTCCTTTCATCTTTCAAGAAGGACAGGAGTGGCTACGAAGACTGGGAACACCACGGCTCTCAGAAGCTGCAGTTTTCAAAGCAGGTCTTTGGCCTGCTGGAAGGAGGCCGGGAAGCCAATGGCCATACCTTGAGGCACTTTTCCCCTGAGCCCAGCATTTTGGACTTTCTGACCATCTCACACTGTTTGAAAAATACATGGGGTTCGATAATTCTGTGATGCTATTTGCCAGGTACCTTTCCCCTTCGTGTCTTAAATCCTTGTGGATTTGAAGGGGAATTCACTCCATATGTGTCTCATTTGCTCTCAACTCATCAAAACCTTGTTTCCGAAAAGCTATTTGATGTCCAAGGAGCCTTTGCAGTTGGGTGGGTTTTAAATCTTTTAAAGTCTTTGTTTCCAGGCTTTGAAATGAGATTTCCCATTTTGCCAAGTGCAAATGTGCTCCCACCCGAGTAAAGGTTCATGTTTGGTTCATAATTAGAGAACTCTCAGTGGGCCACGTAGCTGACAAGCCTGGAGTCCTTTGAAGGCCTGTCAGAGCACCCTCCCCCATTCCAGAACCAGGTTCCCAGCCTTGTCGGAGAGGAACCTTCCCACTGGATGGGGGTGGGGTGGGGTGGTGGTGACAGGAAACAGGAGAACTGAGCACACAGGACAAACCCCATTCTTTCTGGAGAAGGGCCACTGTGGGACATTTTGAGAAGCTCTTGACCTACATTTTAGGGGAATATTGCTAAGAATCTGAGTTATGCTAAACTTTTATGATTTCAGGTTAGGCAGGGGCTCAGGGGTTAAGAGAGCTGCTCTTGCCGGGAACTCAAGTCAGACAGCTCACAACTCTCTGCAATCCTCAGCTCCAGAGGCTGTCCAAACAGCCTCTTCTAGACTCCAAGGGCACATGCATGTGTACCTACCTACACACAGACAGACAGACACACAGACACACGTGGACACACACACACACAAACAAACACCTGAAACTTAAAGTTTAAAACACATATAAGAGTTGCGAGTACTTGTCACCAGAGGCAGTCACCAGAGGCAGGCACAGGTGCCTCCCACTACACCTGCACTTTGCAGAGGATGGAGCTGGGATGTGGGTCCACTCGTGGCCCATGACCTGAGCCCTGTTACCCGCTTCAGTATGGCTGGTTCAGTTTCATCCCAGATGACTGTCAAGTGAATTCTGGCCCTCCAGCCACTTCCCCATGAATTACTTCACTGCCTACTTTTAAAGAAGGAGGAAGAAGGATACACACACACACACACACACACACACACACACACACACAAACATATACACACAGGCAAATACACACAGATACACATACAAACATACACAGAGAAACATGTGCATACATATGTATACACAAACATACACACACATTGAGTCAGAATCTAAATAATGGTTGTATGTTGCTTTTGGTTTTGGTTTTTTGGCTTTTCGAGACAGGGTTTCTCTGTGTAACAGCCTTGTCTGTCCTGGACTCACTTTGTAGACCAGGCTGGCCTCTAACTCACAGAGATCCGCCTGCCTCTGCCTCCCATGTGCTGGGATTAAAAGCGTGCGCCACCACGCCTGGTGCTTTTGTTTTTTAAAACATTCTTATTCAGCCGGGCGGTGGTGGCGCACGCCTTTAATCCCAGCACTTGGGAGGCAGAGGCAGGCGGATCTTTGTGAGTTCGAGGCCAGCCTGGTCTACAAAGTGAGTCCAGGACAGCCAAGAATACACAGAGAAACCCTGTCTCGAAAAACCAAAAAAAAAAAAAAACATTCTTATTCACCCTCTTCCCCCCTCTCCTTTTTCTCCTCCTCCACTTCTTCACATTTTACTATTTTTTATTTTCATAAAATAATATTTTAATCAAATCACTTACATTTCGATATACAAAAATCAATTTAAAATATTTATTTTGTTTTTAAAATCATGTGTGTATGTACACGTGTGTGCAGTTGCCTGAGGAAACTAGGAGAGAGCATCAGAACCAGCTGCTACCTAAGAACTGAATTTGGTTTCTCTACAAGAGCACTAATCCCAGCTGGGCGTGGCGGTGCACGCCTTTAATCCCAGCACTCAGGAGGCAGAGGCAGGTGGATCTCTGTGAGTTCGAAGCCAGCCTGATCTACAGAGTGAGTCCAGGACAGACAGGGCTGTTACACAGAGAAACCCTGTCTCGAAAAACCAAAAAAAAAAAAAAAAAGCACTATTCCTTCTAAACCCTTGAACCATCTCTTCAGCCTCCTAAATAAATAAAAAAGATTTTTTGTTTGTTTGTTTTTATGACAAGGTGTCTCTGTGTAGCTCTGGCTGTCCTGGAACTTGATCTGTAGACCAGGCTGGCCTTTAACTCACGGAGACCCACCTGCCTTTTCCTTTCAAGTAGAGGAAGTGCCGAAATTAAAGGTGCATGCCACCACCACCTGGTCCATGGTCTGTGCTAGAGGTCATGCTGAAGTCCCGCTCCATGCTGCCACGTTGGGCCATGTAGATGTCCATGATCCTAGCTGCCACCAGCAACCATGTTAAAGTCCGGGATCCATGCTGCCGCTAGCTGCTAGGGCAAGGCAGCAGCTTCTTTTACAGTGGTTTAGAAAGTCCGCTGTCTCATAACTGAGAATGAGGGACATTGAAGGCTCTGTGACACCCTCCTTCCCCCAAGAAAAACAGTCCAGGCAGGAAGCTATTGAGGAGAGTCCTTTAACACTGTGATAAAGATGCTGAGGTGCAGCTCTTCACAGTTGATGGCTTCAGACGGAGGGTTGGGGAAGGACTCGGTTTTCTTTAAGGGGCTGGCCATTGGGAGTTTGACCATGCTTCAGTGAGTGTATGGGCAACACAAATTGGATATGGTGTTTCTGCTTGTTTGTTTGTTGTTTGTCTGGGGGGACAAGAGTGGGAGGGTGGACCTGGGAGGAGTGAGAGGCAAGTGTGATGGGGGCATATTGTATTAAATTCCTAAATAATGAGTGGAAATATGTTGGGGGTGGGGAAGACAAATTAAAAACAACAACAACAAAAGTCAAAGTACTTCTAAGTCCAGGAAAACAAAAGAAGGGAAATAATATGACTGTTTCTAGGAACAGATTGCTTTTTTTTTGTGGTCTTTTTTTTTTTTTTGGTTTTTCGAGACAGGGTTTCTCTGTGTATCTCTGGCTGTCCTGGACTCACTTTGTAGACCAGGCTGGCTTCGAACTCGCAAAGATCCACCTGCCTCTGCCTCCCAGGTGCTGGGATTAAAGGCGTGTGCCACCACCGCCTGGCCTTTCTTTGTGGTCTTAAGAGGAAAACAGCCGATTGTAACAGAGGCTGGTCCGAATCTTGGCAGTCTGTTTGACGAGGCTGAGAAATGCCTAGATCAGTGAAGCCCACTACTGGACGTGTCTGTGAGGGTGTTCCTAGCAATGATTGGCTTGTGGGAAAGCAACCAAGGGGAAGTCCTCAATGTGGGTGACAACGGCAGCAGCAGAAACCCAATAGTCTCTCTCTTTCTCTCTCCTGTCTGTATGAGGGGACTGCTTTTGCTTTTCCACACTCCTGTGTCTGCAACGTTCATCTCTGTCAGGCCCAAAGGGACAGAAACATTCACAGACCATAAACCCCCCCAAACCATGAGCCCAGACCAACCTGCCTTTAAATCAGCATTCTCAACCCATGGGTTGTGACCCCTCTATCTCCAAAAATATTTACATTATGATTCATAACAGTATCCAAATACCAGCTATGAAGTAGCAGTGAAATAATTTTATTGTGTGGGGGGGGGCACTACAACTCGAGGGAACTGTATTAAAGGGTCGCAGCATTAGGAAGGCTGAGAAGCCACTGCTTTAAATGATCTCTGTGTGGTATTTGCCACAACAACAAAAACTAATCTAGACTTCCAAGCACCTGGTAGGCAGAGGCAGGCTGATCTCCGTGAGTTTGAGGCCAGCCTAGTCTACATAGTGAGATCCAGGACAGCCTGGGTTATGGAGAGAGACCCTATCTCAAAACAAAACAAAAAAGCCAAACATGGCAAAGCTGTAATCTAGACTTCAAGGCCCCTCTAAGTTTCTTTCCCCTTTCCTTCCCCGTGGTGCCCACTCTCAGCCCTCCATTACACCCTGGGAGAATTACCAGCTCTTACTTTGTGCAGCAGTGCTCGATGCCATCATTTCTGGGTGAATTTTAAATGTGCTGTTATGCACTTGAGGCTCTTGCCTTATACAGCTGGGCACTTCTGTAAGTGCTGGCTTTCTGGTTTATGAGTTGGTCTGTCCCTTTATGGATCTACTTCACTCTACTATTGTGATGTGTGCGTGGTGATGTGGCTGTAGGTGAGCCAGTGGCTGTGGCTATTCTCTAGACTTTATCACCATGAAATAGACATTCATGATTTTTATGTGACAGAAAATAATCCTAAGGTAGCCCCAGTACTCTGTCCCACAAAAACAATACAGGAACACAGAGGGAGGGAGGCAAAGCATTTGCCTTGCAAACACTCAGGACCCAGCTGAGGAGGGACAGCCAGGCTGTCCCAGGGTGCATTGGCGGCCAGCCCCACAGTGAGAGACAATCTCAGAAAACAAGGTAGGTGGCAGCTGAAGAGCAACACCCGAGGGTGACCTCTGACCTGCACACACAGGCTCTTAGCTCACAGACCAGGGTGATTTTAGCTCAGGGATGAGGGGTGTGTGTGTGTGTGTGTGTGTGTGTGTGTGTGTGTGTGTGTGTGTGTGTGT
>CAJQZJ010004953.1:2515699-2550076 GCA_907164525.1 Lophiomys imhausi | reverse complement strand
TGTGTGTGTGTGTGTGTGTGTGTGTGTGTGTGTGTGTGTGTGTGTGTATCCATTTATCTGATACCTCCTCTAAGGCTAGTATTGGATTTCTGACTGAATTCTCTGTAGTTGTCAAGACTGTTTCCATGGAACCCAGAGTCCTGTGCATGCTAAGCAGGCGGCCCACCAAAACTCTATCCTGGCTTATTTTGAGGGGTGTGTGTGAGCATGTGAATGCATCACAGTTCATGTGTGGAGGTCACAGATCTCTCTTTCTACAATGTGGGTCCTGGGGACTGAATTTAGGTTGTCAGTCCTGACAGCAAGCACTTTTCCTGATGAGCATCTATTGGCCCCCAGAATCTTTGTGTACTTAACAAGGAAGGGAACTCAAAGTCCCAGAACCCCAGAAAACAAACCCATTGCTGAATCAAGCATGCTTTGTGCATTTGACTTTTAGGTGGTGCTTGGATGCCAAGGACATGGGCCTTTGCTTCACCTTGAGGTGGGAAAACACCTCCTTCTTCACTCACTTCCACACTGCCTGATTACATCAGGGATAGGCAGCTCTGTGGCTAACTGCCTCCAACACCTGCCAATCTTGGCATTTAACAGACAGCTGAAAGCCCTGGGTGAGGCACTCCCGGAGGGGAACAATGTCTACCTAGACATTAATCATACTGGGTTGTTTTCTCTGTGTCCACTTAGTTGCGTTCCTCTTATCAGGACAACTGATTGCCACCGCACAGTGCCTCTGAGTTTTCTTCTTAAGAAGAATTAAAGCAAGAACTGAGCCAACCTGAGGAGGAATGTTTACCAGGTGGAGGACAGAAGCTGGCTGCTGCAAGGCCCTCCTCCTGGCTGAGGTCTGAGGAGTAGGCTGGGAGGCGGGGAGACTGTGGGTCATCATGTCTCAGGATCTGACAAGTGCATGGCCTCAGGCAGCCACCCCACTTCTTGCAGATCTTCATGTGTCATCTGTAGAGAAGGCTGAGGGGGGGCCCTGCCTGGGCCCCACCACCTCTCAGGGCTGCAGTTGGGAGCAGCGTTGTTGATGAACGTGAAAGTGCCTTGTAAACTTTAATTACTGAGCAGCCCTAATGGGCTCCTCTGCACTGGCTAGCTGCCGGTTGCTTCAGTCTCCTCCTCCCCTTCCTCCCCTCCTTTCTCTTCCTTCTCCTCCTCCTGCTGTTCCTCCTCCCTTCCTTCTCCTCTCTTTCTTCTTTCTCCTCCCCTTCTTCCCACTCCTCCTCTTTTTCCTCTCCCTCCCCTCTCTCCTCATACACTCTGTGTTCTCTTTACTTGACCCCCTCCCCCCGACCCCAGCATCATGCTGGAACCTAAGTGGAATGAAGATCTGGCCACTGGGAGAAGCCTAGAAGGTAAACAGACTTAGTCTAGAAGGCCCTAACCCTGGTCAGATGCTACTACCCCTGGCCATGGTGACTGGCTCATCTTCATACATGTGACTCTCATTTGGGCCAGTCAGAGTTGGCTCAGGGTTCTTGCTGTTGACTCGGGAGGCAATGCCTCCTTCTTTGGGATGGCTGTGGCCTCCTGGGCAGGTGGAGAGGCTGAGAGCCCCTTTCCACTCTCCCTGACTGCATGGAGTCATTGAATCACTGAGATCTTGGGGTCTCAATGTGGGGCTTTTGTTTTTTTTTCTTGGAAGGAAAAACTGAGGGTAGGGAGAGAGGAGAAAGAAAAGAGAGTGAACAAATAAAGAGGGCACACATCTAACTCCGAGAAGCCCACTGTGCTCCTGACACTTGATTTAAGAAGCAGGCAACTTCTGAAGCCGATCTGGGTTTCTTTCACCTTCAGTTTTCCAGAGCACACATGGGACCGCATGTGGCATCTTGGACACAGACATTTGCAGTAGGCAATGGATGGGTCTGTGGCTCTGCTGGGTCCTCCTCACAGCCCACCGCCCTGCTGGCTTGCTATGGCAGCTCTTCCAGAGCCTTCTGTTCCACCCTCTCCTAGGAACTCTCGTGCCTGTCACCATGGCATTTTGTGTGTGTGTGTGTGGCATCTCTTTGGTAGGTTCAGAATGACTGTCAAGCACCTGTCATGATGGGGCCAGCCCGTGGTCCAGCAGAGGTGCTGTGTGTGTGGCTGTGTTGTCTGTGCCAGTGTGGCTGACCCCAAAGAGCCAGAGAGGCTAAGGACTCACCCAGGCTTTCCATGAGACCAGGAAGTACTGTACCCGGCACCCTTCTCCTCTCTCCTCAGTTTCTAGATGGATGTCCTGGGATAGCTCTCCATCTCTTCTTTTTGCAGAGCTGAACTGAGGTGGATGAGCTCCTCAGAGGCTCCCAGTATCTGTGTTGTCCCTGGGAGATGCTAATGCCTGTTCAATCCTTTCAACCTTTCTAGTTGACTCAGAAGGCGTTTGAGCAGCCTGGTAAGTCCTGCCTGGTGTCTGGCTGCTTCTGTCCTTTCATCACCAAAATGGTCTTTGTAGACCCCTGAGTCTGAAGCCACTGGGCCATGGTATGGGGTAATATGCTTTGTAGTGGTGTGTATGCGTGCATCTGTGTATGTCTGTTTGTCTGTGTGCATGCACACGCATATCAAGGCCAGAAGAGGACAACCTTGGATGTTGTTCCTCAGGAGTCATCCACCTTGTTTTCTGAGGCAGACTCTCTCACGGGCCTGGAAGCCACAGATTAGGCTGGCTTGCCAATAAGCCTCAGAACTCTGGCTCACCAGTGCTGGGTTACAAACTTGTGCCACCCTCTCGGCTCTTTTTGCAGCTTTTGGGGATTAAACCCTGGTCCCCATCCCTGGGCAGCAAGCACTTTACTGAGATGCCTCCCCGGGGCCCCACTTCTTAGTTTTAATGTCTTCAGGATTGTGTTTTACTCTATAAAGAGTAGTCAAGGGCACACAAAGTCTTACGTCTCCACACACCCTTCCAGTCACTGTTCAGATAGGATGTGATCTGCTCCGTCACCCACAGAGAGGAAGGAGCCTGTACCACCTGGGTGGTACAGGGGGCGTACCCAGACTTCTGCCACCAGGTTTATTTCCTCTGCCTTTTGCTCTCAAACCAGGAACTGTACACCGGATGGACCCTTTCATATTTGTTGTTGTTCCCGCCATACTGTGGCCATGAGTCTCTGTCACGTGGGCATATCAGGAAGATCTGTTCCCTCTTCAATGCTGAGCGATGCTCCCTGTAGAGCTGACCCACAATTTACTAGCTTACAGCCAATTTATAGGTGTTTGGGTTGTTGGCAGTTTTGGGTTCTTATAAGTAAAGTTGCTGTGAGCGAGGCTGAAGATGCCTTCTCAGACAGCAGAATTAATTTTTTTTTCTTTTCTTTTTACTTATTTGAAGCCTGGGCTTCCAGAACTCAGTATGTAGCCAAGATTGGCTTCAAAATGCCACAATCATCTTGCCTCAGCACTACGGGTTCTGAGATTAGAGATACAAACCACTATTCCCAACATTCTTTCTTTCTTTTCTTCCCCCTTCCTTTTGTTTTCTTTGTTTAAAACAGGATCTCACTCTGAAGCCCAGGCTATCTTAGATAGCAAGTCTCCTCCTTCAGCCTTTGGAGCCTGGGTCACAAATCCCTCTTCCTGGCCTACAGGAATAGTGATGATTCGCATCTGGAACCTTTTATTGTCATAGATGACAGGAGGGGACAGTGTCTCCTCGAACTCTGTCTTGCACCACAAGGCAAGTGTCAGTGTACCGGGTTCACAGATGGAAGCCAGGACCAGCACAGCATTCCCCCTGCCCACACATTTGTAGATGATGGAGTTGGGATGCAGGTCTGCCTGGGGTCTGGGTTCTCCACCTGGTCCCAGCTACTCCTGAGCCCCTGAAGTGCCTGGCAGTGCCCTTGGTGATCCCTAATGCCCACACGACAAACTGCAGTTTGTTTGCCCCAAAGCAGAAAAGCATTTCTTCTAGACAATCCCGCTTCCCCAAACTCTCCAGGGGCTAGGCCTGTTTATAAAAGGCCCCAAGCCTTCTCCCTTACTGGCCTCTATTGACAAATAAGTGACTGACTCACCCATGTAAAAATACACTTCTGGATCTCAGCCGGGCAGAGTTATTAAAAGTTTGTTGTGTCTACTCAGACGGGACAGCCCTGCCTGGGCTGAGGTAGTGACGCCACTCTAGGCTCAATACAGCCCTGCATCTCTTCTCCTGACTGAGAAGCGTCCATGCGTTCCAGCCACAGTGACAGGCTTACAGAGTTCCTGTGACTGCCCCCATCTGCTATCCAGGCAGACTACACTGGAGCTGTGAGAACACCCAGTGTAGTAGGGCTGTCACTAGTCAGCTCTGTGACCCAGGGTGAGTCACCTGCCTGCCACGAGCCTTTCTCCCACAACTATAAAATGAGAATCACGAATCTACTTCCCAGGGGTTAGGATGCAATACCATCAAAACATAGATGAACAACTTCTGGTTAGAAGGTTGCTGGGGGAAGATAATGGTTGGATGGGAAGAGGGATTTGTGCCCCAGCACCGAGAAGGCTGAGGCAAGATGATTTCTGCAAGTTTGAAAGCATCATTATCTTGAAATGACATTGGAACACGGGGGGCATGATGGATTGGGGATGAACTGTTACCTGCCCCTCCTGTGTCCATGCAGACATTGTTAATGGATCACAGAGTTTCTCTTGATGGGTCTGGAAATGGAATCAAGACTTCTTAGGATATGGTCCTCAGTAATCACATTCCTTAGTCAGAACTGGTGGGATTGAAGCCTATTTTCAATTCTTGCTGAATCTCAGTATCCCCTAAGTTTACAGCTCCATTCCATCAAGTAATTCCCAAGATGGCTGAGGCAGGGTCATTCCACCCAAGGCTGAGTGTATTTAGGTTAGAAATTCAGGGATTAATTTCCTTTTGATTCCATGATGCGGAACTTTTCAGTGACTGCTGCTTGTATGCACATAGGAGCCTGTTTCCACGTTAATCAGAGCTTCCCACAACCACTGTCCATCACATACTTGTAAGTGGGGCTCTGCATTCAGGGGTCTACTCATTTCTCGACTGTTCTCACAGCTAGCTGCTTGCTCCCGAGGGCTCCATTGTGTGAGGCACACAGAAATGTCCTGTAAACCAAGTTAAGTGAGTAAGCCACTGCAGAGCAGTGTTGGTGTCTGAGAGTACAGCTAGCATGATGACCTGCAATATTAGGAGACAGTGTGCCAGAGACTAACCATGCTGGGAGTTCAAAGGTCTTGAAGGCTGGGAGGTGGCTGTGGATGTGATGGGGATGTTCAGAATGCTGATGTTCAGAATGAGGGAAGCTGGGGATTGCTTACCTGGGCCCTGTGACCTTGGGGCACTGAGACTCTTGAGGGAGAGCCCAGTCCATCTATGGAAGGCAGGGACATGAGCAGAGGGCCAGGGTCAGCAAGCATCTCTGTGACTGATCCCCTCCTGGCAAAGCAAAACTGATCCATCTTTTACTGTCAGGGAAACGCCCTTCTGATGTACCACTCATCCATGGAAAGGACCAGAGAGCAGACAGGTCCTGACATCCAGGGAGCTGCAAACTGAACCCAGCCCAGCCTCAAGCCTCTGGGCAGGGCTCTGCAGCACCTCTCCTAGTACAGAAGCCACTTCCCTCATGCTCTGCCACCTGTCCATGACAAGGGTTTCCCACATGCTTGTGGACATCCCCTGCCAGAGACACTCAGCCTTGTGCATGCCAGAAAGTGAGCCCTCAGCTAGGACTAGCCAGCATCAGTACACCCACGCCACAGCAACCTTCCCTCTCGCCTGGCACAACTGCCGCATCTTTGGAGATCCCAGGAGATTGAGCCCAGGTGTCCTCTGCTGTCACATCCCCATGATGAATGTCTCGTATCCCTGCACTCTCTCTACCTCACATCCCCACCCCTCTGCAGATGCTTTCCAGAACCACCTCAGAAACAGTCCTCATGCCCAAGTCCTTGTCTTTAACACAGAGCTGGCAGCTGAAAGGCTGGCAGCAAATCCTTTCTCTCCTGTGAGGGCTAGTTGACCCAGCTGACTACTTCTCCCTGAATTCTGTCCATCACTAAAGGTTGATATTGTGGGGTAAAAGACTGAGTACTAGTTATAGGACCCAGCCAGGGTACCCAAGAATTGTGATCAGGGCTCCAGCAGACATCACATGCTTATTCAAAGGAGCACAGTTCACAAGAGCTGAGAAGAGGACGTGACAGATGAAGAGGTTAACGAAATGGGTCTCAGCACGCTGTGGGTTGTCAATCAGCCTCTAGTGGAGTGAGGTCCACAAACTATCTCCAGCATGGAAGAAGCTGGGAACATTCTGGCACATGAGGAAAGCTAGTCACGGAACAACAGGGACTGTGTAACTGACCACCAAAGACAGTAATGCCCACGAAACCAGAGTATGGACTGTGGACAGTGGAACATGGAGTCTGGGTGGTGGAGTGTGGAGCTTGAGTGATGGAGTGTGGGATGTAACTGTGGGAGATGGAGCATTAATAGTGGAGCCAGGGATGGGCAGGAAAGTAATGGAGGTTAGTGTTTAATGGGACCAAGTTTGAGTGTGAGATGCTGGAAATGGAACTGCAGTGAGTGGCTCTGGTGATCAGCCCACAAACATGGTCAAAAACACTAAGTTGCTCATTAAAGATAATCTGGGTAAAGTTTGAAGTAGGTGAATTTTACCACAATTAAAAATAGAAGTGTGGGCTGGGGAGACAGCTCAGTTAGCAGAGCGCTTGGCTAACAGGCACAGACCGCTGGGTTTGACTCTCAGCATCATATAAACCAGATGTGCTGGAACACATCTGTAACCAGCACTCAGGAGGCAGAGGGAGGAGGATCAGTACCCAAGGTAATCCTCAGCTACACAGAGGGGTCAAAGCCATTGTGGGCTCCATGAGACTCTGTCCCAACAAAAGGGGGGACTGGAGAGATGGCTCAGAAGTTAAGAGCACTTGTTGCTTTTGCAAAGGACCAGGATTTTGTTCCCAGCACCCTCATAGTGGCTCACAACCGTCTGTAATTCTAGTTTCAGGACACCCTCTTCTGACCTCCAAGGGTTAGTAGACATGAAGGCAAAATGACCATATGTACAAAATAAAATACATGAATCTAAAAGAAATTTAAATTTAAATACTGAACAACTTGAGGTCTGGAAATGGCAGAACCCTGGAACCTATCATATCATTGCTTCCTCAGCTAGTGACCCCACCTGGTACTTGTCACTCAGGAACCCATCCTGGGTGAATCTGAACCTGGTCTTGGTTGCTTGTCTGCCCCCTTATAGCAAAGCTACTTGCAAACAGCCCACTTGTCTTCTGCAGGAGCCTTTTCCAGGGGACCTGAGATGGCCTTGTGACCCCACTCTTGGCCTTGAGACCACTCCCTGGTTGTTTAGCCAGTACACTCATCTTTTCCAGAAGACCCAAAACTAGGATGGCCCCACAGGCTAAGGATGAGGATTTTGCGACTGCAGTGTGTTGGTATTTAACATTTAAGGTACATCAATAACCACCTGAAAAAGCTAAAATCATGTCTTTAGCCTCTGGAGTGGTACCTAGCTTCTGATAGTCTCAGTGTCACGTGGGGAGGGACACTGATCTCTAATGTTCAAGGAAAGAACACTGCTGTGTTTCCACGTTCAGCTTGATGGGTTTGTGTCTGATATCCAGGGACCTCAGGCATGCTGTCCTTCATGGTCTGCCCCTTCCTCCAGGACAGTGGAGCAAACTACATGGGGCCTGCAGGAGGCACATGGAGGGCATGTGGGTTTCTCTAGGAGGTGATCACTTCTGCCTCAGAGAAAACACCTTCCAAAGACATGTGTGGTTCCTGCCAGTAAGGACCTATCACCAGAAAGAACCTTGTCTCCAGATACCAGTTCTGTCCTCTCAGAGAGAGAGATAAGGCATGTCCCCAGATTATCCCTTTCCTGAACTTACAGAACTTTTAGGGACCCACCACAGCAGAAACCTGAGACTCTTAATGATCTTATATCACAAGCAGGCAGGGGTGTGGTTCAAAGTATGGTGTTTGCCCAGCATGCCAGAGGCCTTGGGTTCTAACCCCAGCACAGAAGAGTGAAAGATAAAACACAGGTCTGTGTTATTGTCCAGAGGTCAGGACAATAACAAGCCATGGCTCTAAGCTGTCTTCCAGCAGTACCAAACTGTGTGACTGGCAACAGATTCCAGAGGCCACCACACCATGCACAGTGGCTGAAGGTCATGCCTGCACCATATTTGCCAGGACACAGGAGACTTCTGCCTTCTAAATCTTTCTTAGGCTGTTTCTTACAGCCTCTCCCAAGATTTCTCCATCATGGCGCCACTGGCTTGTGCCCAGTAGGCAGCGCAGACCAGTGATATCAGTTTCTCATTGTGGACAGGGAACAGAGACAGGTCAGGCTGAGGCCCTGGAATCTGGGAAGGGGTCTTTCTTCCAGCCCTGGAATCTGAGAAGAAAGGTGGGTTCCAACTGTTCCAAACATCTAGCAACTATCCAAACACACAGCAGGATGGTGCCATCTCTATAATCTCTGAGACCAGAGGATAAGTAAAGCCAGTCACCACTGTGGGAGACAAAACAAAGCTTGGATTCAAGGGGACATGCCCAGTAGAGACCCAGAGCCTCTTGGTGACACATAGGTGCCAAGCCAGAGGCTTGTGAGCAGGGGAGAACCCCAGAAGCTCCCTTTGCCTATGTAAGAACAGAAGATTTGATTCTGATTGTCTACTCTTTCCACTGGGAAGGGGGTGAGGGCAGGGCGTCCTGCATCTCAGGGGATTCAGGAGAAATCTCCCATAGAGGTGCTGAAGCTGGCATCTCCCTGGTAGCCGTATAGCAAGGCCTGTGCAGTCCCACACCACTGACAAGGATAGCTTCTCAAAGCACCCCAGTTTTGTCCCTGTGTGGCACTGGCTGGCATGGCCACATCCTGCTCATTCTCTCTCCCTGTATCTACTTACCTGTTTTATCTAGTCTGCCATGCATGCGTCTTTGCTTTCATTTAACCATCTGTTATCCATCCTGTCTCTCATCCATCATCTGTTCTTCATTCACCCACCCACCCTCCCACCCACCTACCTACCCATCCACCTTTCCATCACCTACCTACCTACCTACCCACCCACTTACCTACATATTCACCTTTCTATCACCCACCTACCTACCCACCCACTCACCTACCTACCCATCCACCTTTCCATCACCCACCTACCAGTCCATCTATTCACGCATCCATATACCCACCCACTCACTTATTATTTTTCTGCCCACACACCCACACACCTACATGCACATCTATCAATCTACCTGTCTACCTATCTACCTACCACCCACATATACTAATCTACTTGCCCACCCACTCACTCATCCATCCATCCATCCATCCATCCACCCATCCACCTATATATCTATTCATATAGTCATCCATCCATCTTTCCATCTATCTACACACCCACTAACCTCTCCACTCATCCATATATCTCTCCATCTATCCATCTACATACTCACCAGTCTCTCCATCCATCCATCCATCCATCCATCCATCCATCCATTCACCCATCCATTCATCTTTCTACCCTCCTATCCTCCACCCTCCATCTATATCAAACAGGTCCAAACAGGACTGACAGCACACATGATGTCATTTAATGATGTCTCCACTCTTCACTGTTTGGCGTTGTTATCTCTCCTACTCTGGCCAACAACATGAATAGATTGAGTTCTTTTCCCGAGGCCCAGCTCTGCTCCCATCGCCCACACAGGCTCAGTTAGGAAGGGATGGCTCCCCGGTCCAGGGTGTGGTCAGCCAGCCCCGGGCTGTCTGTCTTCTGTTCTATCTCTTCATCCACGGCTGAACATGTGCCTTCCACGTTGGGAACCATGAGCTGGCAGCCACACGATCTGATACTATGGCCGACTAGGGAGCCTTCCACATTCTGTCATCCCTGCAGCCCTGGCGCCAATCACTCAGCCTGAGCTGCAGGGGAAAGGGGCTGTCAGGCCCTGCAGCCACCTTCTGCATGCTTGGACATGGCTGGCCAGTCTAGACAATCAGAGTACCCAGGAAAACACAACTGGTCTGGCTGCCACTGGAGCCCAGGGTCCCAGATCAAAAGCAGAAAACAGGTGACCTGGGAGTCAGGAGAAAGGGGCCCCCACAACTGGAAGGCAACCTCCACCTAAAGCATCAAAACTGTTAAAATTTTGTTATTTAAAAAAGTCAGTGTAGGGACAATCCACTCTGGAGGAGTGGGATGGAAGCGTTAGGGGGTAGAGGGTGGAAGGGCAAGATTGGGTGGGGTGGAAAGAGGGTACTGTGATGGAGATGTAACCTGAAGTAATAAATAAACATTAAAAAAGAACCTATTACCATAAAAAAGTCAGTGTGGTTTTTCCTTTTAACTTCTCCATTTTCAGTCCCTGCCCCCAACTTCATACCATTCCTTCACAACTATTACACTAAAGTAAAAATAATTCATACTAGCATTTATCATAGCCACATAATAGTTCCTTCCATCATCATGAAATCCTTATATGGCCCTTGTACAGATTAAGAAGGGGCCCAGAGAGGTTAAGCCACTGACCCGAGGCCACAAAGCAGTGTTGGATATCAATCCATTCCTCCATTCTCCCATATACCAATTCCATCCATCCATCCATCTGTCCATCCTTTCATCCATCCATCCATCCATCCATCCATCCAAGGCACTCCTAGGAAACCATTCAGAGGTAAGGATATGAGAACATGGTCCCCTACAGGAAGACATAGTTACTTTGAATTAATAATTGAACCACTTAGTTTTAAACTTTTGAAATAAAGTCTCTCCATGTAGCCAATGCTAGTATCAGACCCACAATCCCCCTGTCTCAGCCTCCCAGGTGCATTGTCACAACTAGCGCATTCGTTACTTATTTCCTCTTTACTGTGAATTTAGGGGATGTATTTTGTCAAGTTCTGTGAAAACTCTCACCTCACTCACCCTTCCCTTCCTCCTCCCTCCCTCCTCCTTCCCTCCCTTCCTCCCTCCCTCCTTTCCTTCCCTTCCTCCCGACCAGACCATTCTGCCTTCCTTTCATGTAGTCCAGACTGACCTAGAACTTACCATGTAGCCAGGGTGACCTGGAACTTCTGACTCTCCTGCCTCCACCTCTCAAGTTCAGGGATGACAGGTATGCACTACTATGCTTGGTTTATGTGGCACTGGGGACTGAACTCGGATCCTCATGTATACTAGGCAAGCACTCTACTCACTGAGCCACATCCCAGTCCTTGGCTCTGTGAACCACTCTTGTCTAGGTCTTTTGAAAAGGCCTGACCCACTGAAGCTATGGCACAGTAAGCCAAGCTCCAGAAGGTGAGGCTGGAATGGTACCCCTGCCTGGGAGTCCACACAGCCTTATCCCTGATCCTTGCTGGTCACTGTGCTATTCACATGGGTCAGACTTCATGGAGCCACACACATGAGCAGTGTATTGTTTTCAGTATACTCCCACCCGGAACAGCTGCACCGCAATGGCAGCACAGTTTCCCCCCCCCCACCCCCGGCTGCTGGCAGGCCTGCACATTCCCTTGTGGGTTGTGAGCACCTTTGCAGAGATGCGCAGCGCAGGGCCTCACTGAGGCTGTAATAGCCATGGTCATGTGCCCTTGATGAGGTCCTGTGTGTGTGCTGATTGCCCTGTGCTCCCCGATGGCTCAGGGTAGCACGCTCAGGAAGCCACTCAGAGGTAAGGATGTAAGAGCAGGTGGATTGCCTGGGAAGGGTCCTGGTTCCATCACTGAGTCACAGACAGCCCCCAGAGTTAGTGTTGGGAAACACCAGGGCCACAAATTTTGCCTGTCACTCTGCAGTCCTGGCGCCAATCACTCAGCCTGAGCTGCAGGGGAATGGGGCTGTCAGGGTCTGCAGCCACCTTTTGCATGCTTGGACACGGCTGGGGCAGAGTTGGTGGCCACAGCCATTTGTTATCTCTGTGGAGTGTGGAGTGTGAACCCCATAGCACCTGTGGTGTGGTGTCTTACCACAGGGTCACTGTGGCCTCATCACTAGGATATAGGACTTTCAGCCCCATTGCAATCTCCCCGTGATGTCACCATCATGGTTCAGTACACTGCGTGTACTTAGCTTTTATGACATAGAAAACAAAGTGCACCATGGTGTCTAGGAGCTCTGATGGAGGCCATGCTCCTGAACTCCACAAGAGTGGCCAGCTCTGAGGAAACAAGGGTGGGGGTGGGGAGAAACCAAAGGGGGCTATATTGATGACACTTGCCTCTTCAAGTACATAGATGAAGAACCCTACTTTGTGTTCTGTTGTGATAAACACCATGACCAAAGTCCATCACTGAGGAAAGCTGGGGCAGGAATTCAAGCTGGGACCTGGAAGCAGGAACTCATGCAAAGGCCAAGGAGGAAGGCTGCTTACTGGCTTGCCGCCAGACTCACAATCAGCTGCTTTTCCACACAGCTCAGGCTATGCCCAGGGACGGTGCTGACCACAGTGGGCGGGACCCTCCATTATTAATTAGCAATCGTAAAAGTGCCCACAGGCCAATGTGATGGAGGCAATCCCTCCTTTGAGGTTCCCTCTTCCCAGGTGTGGCAAGTTGGCAACCAAGGTGAGCTGCTACTATAGGAAGCAACTCTAGCTTTTGTTAAACCTGAATGGTTCATTACGTGGACATTTGGTTTATTATTTTCTCTTTTTTTTTTTTTTTTTTTTTTTTGGTCTGATGATCTTTAATGTTGGTTAAAACAGTTTGATGTTTGTTGCAAATGAAAGGTACTTTAATCCAATTGCAAAAAGAAAAAGAAAAAAGTGCAGCTGTACTTTTTCTTGAAATACATAAGACCAACACTACTATTTACACACTTGAAAGATTTTAAAATTTAAGTAACCATCTTCTTTATGGGAAATTGAGTGCTGCAGAGAGCCCCAAAGCTTGATGATCTGTAAACTACAAAATGTATTTGAAGAAGCATTTCTGTTTCTCGTCCTAATTTTGATCTTAAATACAAAACCAATGATTTTGAACTGAGTCACGATTTCAAGACCTAGGAAATCTTAGGGTTTTTATATCTGTGAAAACCCTGTCTCAGAGACTGTCTCCTCCTCCTCTAACTTCTGGTCCACTTGGTAGACACTCACAGGTAGAGTGGCCACACTTGACAAAGAGGAACTCAGTCCCAACACTACCAGCATCCCGGTGGTCTTGCTCACCCTGAGGTGCATATAACCTGTAGCAACTGGGGTGCGTGCGGGGGCCACCACAATGGATGAGGAGACACTTCACCAAAGCAACCATTATTTGTCCACAGAAACACTAAAAAACAATGATATGTCTGTATATATATATATATATATATATATACATATATATATATAATTAACAAGCCAAATACAAGACACCGTTCCATTTTTCCAAACTTGGTTTTGTACTTATTCAGTGTTCTGTGTCAGCACATGCCAACATTTTCTGCATCAATATGAAGTTCTTGTATCCAGTTATTAAAACTGCTCTTGTGACCATAAGTCACATATATTGGGACAATTAGGAAATCAATTTATTCAATTACTCTGTGCAGGGCACTCACCAGTCTGGCAGGTAGAGGAATTAAGAATGAAACAGAAGTCACTCATTGAAACTGGACCAAGGAATTTTCAAATTAAAACCATAAAGAAGGGGGGGGGGAGGCTTACTGGGAATATGAATACTAGACATCACAAAAACAAAACAAAACTGTTTGGTCAGAACGTAAGAACACTTCAGTTGCCTTGAGAGATTTGAAAATTCCCTAACTGCAGCGAGCACTGCCTTCTGTCCGGCCAGTACAACACTGTAAATGGCCACAAAAGCAGTCAAAGGTGTCCACTGACTACAGTCAACCTCAGCATGTACCTCCCATCCTGACCCATCCCCTAGCTACATGCAATTGTCTCCAGCTGCTGCTCCGCCTCGGCAGCCATCGCTGCGGCCTGCAACTGTTCCGTCTCACTCTGGATGGCACTGGGGGTGACCTGTTTCCTTTCACTGTGCATATTGTTCTCATGCCTCTTCAGGTCCGAGGCCTTGGCAAATGCCTTGGTGCAGGAGCCACACACAAAAGGCTTTTCCCCTCTGTGTCTCCTTTCGTGGTCCTTGAGGTGAGACTTGTGTTTGAAGGCTTTGTCACACATGTGGCATGCAAATGGTCTTTCATTGCTGTGAACCCTCTCATGCTTCTTTAGGTCTGGGGCTCGGATAAAGGACTTCCCACACACCTCACAGCTGTAGGGCTTGTACCCTGTGTGAATCTTTAAGTGTTCTTTCAGGTGGGCCTGGGTGGTGAAACCTTTTGTGCACATTTCGCAGACAAATGGCCTGTCTGCTGTGTGGAGTTTTTCATGCTTCCTCAATCTACCCTCATCAGAAAACGTCTTACCACATGCTTGGCAGGCAATCTGTTCACGATGGTGTCCATAAAGCAAATACTCAAACTTCATGTCGCTGGCAGTTGTTGTCCAGCCTGGAGTCTGTTCGTCTTTCACTTCACTCATCCCATCATTAAATGTTAAGGCTTGAGGGGTCTGAGACCCCAAATCTTTGGACTCAGGAGTCTCCATGGATTCTACTTCCTGACCATAGCAGTTCACTTTTCGAACTTCCTCACTCCCCAGCTCTTTCAAAATCGCTTCCTGGACCCGGAGAGTGGTCGTGGGAGACTTGCCATCCTCCTGACTCGGGGGAGTGCCTTCCACTGTGTCATCCGAAGGACTGTCATCCTGATCCCCGATTTCTTCCACATCATCATCCTGCGTGTCAGCAGAGTCTCCAATGGGACGATTTAATTTGAGGCAGTACTTACTCTTTGATTGGCCATTGCTCTCATCCGGACTGGACACGTCACGCTTCTGAGAACAGAGTTTATCCAAAAACCGGATACCGAGAATCTGACCCGACGACATCATCAAGTTCACATCCTCCTTTTTCACGGAGATCTTCGCCGTGTACATGTAGTTCAGGACCTCTTCAAATATGTCCGAGCGGAGGAAGTCTATCTCTATGACTGAAGAGCTGTCCACTTCCAGTTTCTTGAAAAGCTTTTTAAAGTATGTGCTGCAGGCGGCAAGAACACACCGGTGGGCTCTGAACTTTACATCTTCAACCACGATGGCGATGTCACAAAATTCTCCTTCCAGGCGCTGTTCATTCAGCGTTTTCAGAAACAGCGTTTTATGATCGTCGTCATTGTATTTTATGGTTTCAGACATACTGATGAAAAACTCCATGAACAATTCAGGCTATTTTCTTAATGCCTTAAACACCAAAATCTTCAGATCAGAGGAAGTCTGATCAGGGGCAAGCCAGATCTGCAGCTTGGCACGGCTACAGACGCTCACCGTGGGCTCCCGCGTTCGGCAGCGCGCAGGCCGGGACGGGACGGGCGCGGGGGTACGGTGGGTGGCAGTGTTTTGGATGTTTTTTTTCTCTCGCTCTTTGCAGTTTGTGGGGGGGGGGGGGGGGGGGGGGGGTCGTGCACGTCCCTGGTGGCAGCAGCCCTCCTCCGGCACGAGCACAGAATATCTATCCAGCCTGCCGCGAACACCCCCACCACCCCCCCTTCTCTCTTTTTTTTTTGAGACAGGGTTTCTCTGTGTGTATTCTTTGGCTGTTCTGGACTCACCCTGTAGACCAGGCTGGCCTTGAACTCACAGAGATCCACCTGCCTCTGCCTCCCGAGTGCTGGGGCTAAAGGTGTGCACCACCACACCCGGCTATTTTCTCGTTTGAATGTATAAAAATTTTCTGAAAATTTCTACCAAAAACACATGGTAGAAACTCAAAGACATCTTAGGGACAGAGGCACCCAGGCATCTGTCCAAGGACAGCAACACTGTGTATTGTGACAGATCACGAGTGACCTTGGTGTGTGTGTGGGTGTTTGTGTGTAGACTAAAAACTGATCCGGAATATTATTCCTCAGAAGCTGTCTAGCTTGTTTTTTGACCCAGGGTCTATCAGTCACTGGCACTGGAACCTTATGGATTCAACTAGGCTGGCTGGCCAACAAGCTGTAAGGGTCAACTTGTCTCTTCCGCCCCGCTACTAGGATTAAAAGCACGTGCCTCCATACCCAGCTTTTTTACATGAGCTCTGGGGTTGGGACGCAGGTCCTCACACTGCAGTGACAAGCATTTTATCTGCCAAGCCATCTCCCCAACTCCTCAAAGGTCTTTAGAGGACTGGAGGGATGGCTCATTAGTTAAGAACACTGGTTGCTCTTGCAGAAGACCAGAATTTGATTCCCAGCAACCACATAGTGACCCACGACCATCTGTAATCATTTCCAGTGGACTGTACACCCTCTTCTGGCCTCTGTGGGCACTGCATCCATGTGGTTCGAATACATACATGGAAAATATTCACATACATAAGTTAAAACAAGCATATTTTTAAAAGAGTCTTTAGATAAGACAATATCATAATAAGGTTTTCTATTCTGTGATAATACAACATGATCAAAAGTAACTTGGAGAGAAAAGTGTTCATTTCATCTTATAGCTTGAAGTCCATCACCCAGGGAAGTCAGGGCAGAAATTCAATTTAGGAACCTGGAGTCAGGAACTGGAGCAGAGGCCATGGAGGAGTGCTAACTGGCTTTTTCAGCATGCTTTCTTACAGAACCCAGGACACCAGCTGAGGGATGGCACCACCCACAATGCACTGTGCTCACCCACATCAATAACTAATTAAGAAAATGCCCACAGGCTTGCTTCCAGGCCAATATCATGGAGGCATTTCCTCAGTTGTGGTAACCTCTTCTCTGATAACTCTAATTTGTGTCAGGTTGACGATAAACTATCCAGGACAGGCAGGTGACACAAGGAAGACAGACAGAAAAACTGTAAAACGGCAAGAAGACAAAGTCTGATTCTTTCAAGTTGGTTAGGAAGACGCTCAAGACCTGCCATTCCCTCTGGGGAGCAGAGGCAGGTCGGCCTGGGGAAGAGGTGACATGTACTGATAGGGGAGGTCTTGGGAGGCCCCAACCTGAGAGAGAACACTGTGTCTCTTAGGGACATTTCTTTGACTCGTGCCTAGAGCACAGACGTTGGCTGAGTAGTTTAGATGAACGCTACTAACTCCCGCTTGAACCTCATTCAGCCCCCACTGCACCCTTTCTAGGCGAGTCAGGCTTTTCCACTCGGTCCCGATCCAGGTATCATCCCTCCCTGAGATGCAGCTACTGGACTCAAAGGCACAAGGACACAGAGCTTTAGTCCTGAGCCGCCAGGTGCCCATTAATCTGAAAAACAACCGTTACTATTGCATCCCTTTGTGTCTCTGGCGCACATGCATGTATCAGCTGTCAGTCTAGTTTGACCTCCAGCTTCATAGCTAACTTCACGATCTTTGGAAAATTCCTCAAATTCTCAGAGCTTCCTCTGAAAGATGGGACCAGGAATACAAAGGACAGAGGTTGATTGGGCATCTGGAGTTTTTTCTCTCCTGTCTGGATGGCTTAGGGTCTTAAGTGAAAGCTGTAGGGAGCTGTGCCTATCTCATTACCTCATCCCTGCTCACCTGAGCTGGAGACCCTGTTCACCCTGATGGCCATTCTTTTGTTTTGGTTTCACCTCACAGCCTATCCTGTCACTGGAGCACTTTCTATGATAGAGTTGGCTCTTTGGTGGTGGGGGTGGGAGTCATGTGGCCCAGAGGGTGAGGGCACCTCAGCCTTTGTGTGCCTGCAGAGTACATATTCACACACATAAACAACCCAGGCCCAAAAGGTGACAATTCTGGGTTTGTTCAAAGGAGAGAGAGCAGCAGGCAGTGTATTAGCTAGGGCTCCATCATTCAATGCCAGGCTCTGTGCCCATCTGATAAGATGTCCAGAGGTTCAACAGCAACAGTAGGAGCTGCTGCCAGGCCCCCAGTGGAGTTGGCTGAGCCCAGGACGGGCGGAGATGCTGCAGACAGGAGGGAGGGCAGCTAACACAGGGATAAACTTTCAGCAACACAGAGCCCATTCACAGCCCAGGCTGGGCCAGGGTGCCCCAGGGGTGCACTTTGTCCTCCGTGAACCATGCTGAAGGTGATGAAGACGTTTCTGTTGTGAATGGTCTTGACTTTCTGTTTTTGAGTTGCATAGAGAGAGTTGCCTGTGACTGATGGGACATGAGGCTGGAAGGAGACAAGGTGGCTTCCACTGAGCCTCCTTGGCTGCCTTTCTTTACTAATGTCTTCAGACTTCCCCACCTGAGTTCAAGAGAGAAAACCTGAAACTCGGTTCTTTGTAAAATATATAAGTATTTTAAATTACTTTATTTTGATATATATATGATGAGTGTTTTGCTTCTATGTATGACTGTATCACATGCACGCAGCGCCCAAGTTGAATCCCTTGTGACTGGAGTTACTGATGGTTGGGAGCTGCCATCTGGGTGCTGGCAACCAAACAAAAGCAAGTTCCTTCAACCTTGGAGCCATCTCTCCAGCCCTTGAAACCCAATTCTTACTGGTTCCATCTCTGTATTTTATTTTAAGCAAACTTTTTTTTAGATTTATAAAGACTTGTCTAGAAAGTTCCTATATGCCTCACCTCCAATTTCCTCTGTTAATATTTTACCTCAGGACAGGACAGTCGGTGACAGTGACAGTTGGTCATTCTGTCCACTGGGGCTCTGCTGGGCTGACAACCTCCCAGACTCTCCTCATGACTGACATCTTTGGTGTTTGTTTTTCAGGAATGTGCTCTCCGTAGAGGATCCCTCAACTGGTTCCATCTGTGATTTTCCTTAGGCTAGACAGGATGAGGGTTCTGGGGAGGATGACCCCAGGGGGAGGGCCCTGCCTGTGTTGGTACAGCAGAGACCACACTTTTACCCGCTTTCTCCTATCCTCACCCAACACTGACAGTGACTATGATCTCCTGACCGGGCCTGGGTCTGTTAGGTTTTAGTGTGTGACTTTTCCTAGGGAGATATAAACAGCAGTCCTCTATTCCCCCAGATAAGTCACTGACCATAGACCAAAGAAGTTATTCTACCCAAGTCCAGCTTGGTGACCTGACAAGCTTATGGCATACCTTACTTAGGGGAACAGTGGTGACTCCAGGCGGCTGCACTCTGAAAAGCCATCCCCAGCATAGGTTACTGTAACATCAGAAATATCAGTAGCAACTCCCAACCATCAGTAACTCCCAACATCAGTAACAACTCAAGCAAGCAGCCTTCCTGAACGGCCCTGCTCAGCTTGTAGGCAGCTCCACTGCAGAGCCCTCACTCCCAGGTAATCACGGCTGCTTATAGGACCATAGGAGGGGCTTTGGGAGTAAAAACTTTCTGGGCCTCTTGAGTCTTGTAATTTTCTTGGGCTCCAAAGTCTATGAGCCTCTCTCCCACCTCCAGGAGGAAACACTTCACTCCAGAGAGACAAGACAGGCCTCCCCTGCATGAAGCTACTACCTCTTCTGTCTTCAAACACTGCCCTGCAGAGGACAGTCCCCGTGCAGCAGGGCAATGGTTCATGCCTCTAACCTCACACTGCACCTTTTTCCTTCTGGTACTGTGTCAGGATTCAGCAAACCATTTCTTCTAAGAACCAACAGCACAACGGCAAATAGATCTGACTGCATGATCCACACAGGGCTGGGAACAATTCCTTACCCTTGCTGTTATTACCTAGAAATGGCCACAGATGGCAAACAAACTCATGGGTGCAGCTGTGTTTTAATAAATAATAACGATTGTTTTAAAAGACACCTTGGGCAGGCAGGTAGCCTCGTCAATAAGGTATTTGCTTATAAGCATGAGGACCTGAGTTTAATTCTGGCACCTATTTGTAAAAGCCAAGCGAGGTGGTGCGTGCTTGCAATCCCATTGTTGGGGAGGCAGAGACAGATAGTGTAGCCAATCAGTGAGATCTGGGCCAATGAGAGACCGTGTCTCAAACAATAAAGTGGAAAGAAGATGCCTGATGGTAATAATTGGACTTCACACACACACACACACACACACACACACACACACACACACACACACACACACACATACACACATGTGTACACACACATCCACCACACGCACGCACACATAATTGCATTCACACACACAATTACACACAATTGCATACACAAACAATTCCATACACACATGTGCACACACACAATTGCATACACATACATGCATACACACATATGCAATTGCACACACAGCTGTAAGCTGGACTTGCAACACTGAGTAACTGACTGTTATGCTCCTCTTATTTGTGGGTGCAACTGTGGAACCCCGCTGTCAGGCACTCAGCTCATCCCCGAGTCTCTTGCAGCTAATCTTTCTTGCCCACATGATCAGTTATCCTTTAGGAAGAATTCCCAGGGGACTGTGGCCTCAGGATCTATGCCTGTCATGGTCTCTCACACATTTCTTCTAAGCTCTGAGCAAGAACATTTGACTCCATGTGGGACAGTCATTCAGAGGATAGTTCTGGGGAAGCTCATGTGGAAGTTGTCTGGGAAAGAGGTCACGGGCCCCTAAGGCTTTTTCCTGCCTCTGAGCTAACAACACAGAGGTCATGCTTGGTTTAGCACTCTGAATAGCAGTCACCCACCTACTCTGCCTGAGGTCTCAGGGTGACATTGGTCTTAAAGCAGCTGTAAAGTATGGGACTTGTAAACTGAAAGTCAACAGAGGGAAGTGTGTAAGAAGTGGGGGGGGGCAGATGGCAAGGACACAGGATGCTGACGGGTCCCCAAGACCTTGTGCCTGCTGCTCATCGTGAATGGCAGTCCTGCCACCCAAACATGAGGAGGACCCCACTTGACAGATGACAAAAGTCTGGGGGGAATCAGGAGGATGGGACAGGCCAATCTTATTCTGTAAAAGGAACCCATAAGGATGTTGGAGCATGTTGTGAGGCTGTGAGCAGTCAGTGTTCCTGTCCCCCCAAATATTTACCAACAAATCCTAAAAAACACTCTGATTAAGCTTAAGGGAAAAGACCAAAACTTAATGGAACACAAGAAAATGGTTGAGAAGGAGCGAGGCCACATGCACTAAGGTCCGCCTTAGGAGGAAGTATATACCATCCCTAAGGTCACGGTGCTGGCACTGAACCCAGTCAGTGTTTGGTGACATCTCTGGCTCCTCTCCTCTCTTCCTCACCTTTCTTCTCTCTGACTCAGGAAAGCCATGCGCTGGGTAAACAAAGATGTCTTAAACATTTTAACTCAGTTCACACTGTACATGATGCCAACTAAACACCTCTCAGTAATTGGACAGCCCAGGGTTTTTGGTTGTAACTGTGAATGGCTGGGGCACCAATGATGGAGTTAGGAGAGTCTGGTATCTTCAGGGTTCTATGCACAAAGGAGAGCCTGAAAATGGACATCTGAGCTCTTTGGTGGAAAGCCATCAGCAGCCACAGCATGTTAGCCAGGCTTCCTCATTGCTCTCTGAGCTTCAGTGCTGGGGACTTAGGTACAGATGGCTGGGATGAGGTTCTGAGTGCTCAACTTGTGCTTCCAAGATGGCCATAGCTTGCCTCTCTCCTGCCTTGCCTTTCTCACAAGGATGCCAGCTCCACCCTCCTCTTGCATTCTCATCCCATAATGTGGCAGAGGCAAGCAATTTGACAGCTGAGGCAGCATCCTGACAGGTGACCAAGTGTCAAATCTGGAAACCTTGGGATGTTTGTATTTGAGAAGTGGCTACCATGCTGTGAAGAAGCCCAGAAGTCACAGTGGAGAGGCCACAGCTTGGTGTCCTGACCCTGGAACTGTCTGAGGTCTTGGCACCAACCCTACATCCAAATAAGCCAAACCCTCTGATGATTCCAGCCTCTAGTGTCAAGGACTCCTAATTTACTATGACTGACAATGACCTCGATCACAGGGCAGTGTGGTGGGTGTCTGAAACTGCAACTTAGTTATCAATTGTATTTATTAATAAGTATAAACTGTAAGATTAGGCCAGTGGAGCAGCTAGTGGGCTGGCGGGAGGCTGGCAGGCCTGACTCACCTTAACTAGCAGCCTGACTGTGCTGGGGAAAAACCCCTGGACCAAGGGTGGCCTTCACCACCTGAAAACTAAACTCTGTTAACTAATATCTTCATTAATAATGATAAGTTATTATATTAGGCCAGCGGAGCAGCCGGTGGCCTGGCAGGAGATCAGCAGGCCTGACTTGCCTTAGAAGCCTGTATGCCCGTAGGGACAGTCGGGTGGTGCGGTCTGGCGATGAGGTCTGGCAGTGAAGCTGGTGGGGTAGCTGCTGGATACTTATTAATAACTATATTATAATTAATAATTATATTAGACCAGCAGAATTGCCAGCTGCCTGGAGGAACAGCTGTCAGGCTTCAGCAGGAGGCCGATAAGCCTGGATTGGTTTGGCTGGTGGTCTATAAACTGCCACAGCCCTTTCCCCCAATAATTAAATACACCAAGTCCTTTTAATGTTTCAACACTTAGCCCTTAGTGGGAAGACTCTCAGCTAGCTAATCTAAATTAATCTGGACCTTAATCCCAAACAGTCATGTGGCCTGTTGTTACCTTCCAGAGCTCTCAAACATGTCTGTCTGTCTCCATGTCTCCTGGTGGAAAGAGATATTCCTCTGGGTAAAATACAGGGTTACCGGTTCCATCTCAGGAAGTCTCACCTTTCTATACTCTTTCTGCCCATCTAATTGGCCATCAGTGACTTTTATTAACCAATCAAGAGAATGCCTCAGAAGGGGTGGTAACCAGATCTCAACATTGAAATCAGCCCTTTAGAACCAAAGTATTAGGCCTTCCTCCAACAGGTGTCACATATTTTCACCGTGAAATTCTCTTTCTTCTTGAGACTTCTCTTTTGGAAGGGAGAGGAATGGTCTGGGCTGCCTGTCTTTGGGTGGAGAGCAGTCACAGATGTGGTTCAGGGTTCCAAAGGAACAAACTGGGCTGTGTACCACACCCTCAACAAACTGGGTCCTGTTGTCAAGGAGCAGAGGTCATGACCCACAACCCTGCATCTTAAATGGGGATGCCAACATTTTTCTTTACCCACCAGACGACTTTTATGGTCAATGTTAGGATGCTCAGAGTTTAGAAATAATGATGGGGGTTCTTTGAAAAGGGTGGCAGTTTTTGCCAGGGAGTTCATGACAGTGTGGTGATGTAACTATCTCTTCCTTTCTAAGAAAGGAAGCCATTGGCTCAGCATCTGAATGAGAACATGGGATTAATCTGAGGGGGTGGGCAAACTGGGACAGGGACTAAGTGTTGAATTCTTTAGTGTGTTATTATATGAGGTTGTACTCACTCAGCGATGTGCTCCTGGAGGCCAGAGACTGATGTCGGTTGTCTTCCTTCAGTGCTCTCCAGCTTTTTAGTTTTTGAGTCAGGGTTTCTCACTGGCACCCTGTTGTCTCCATTACTAACTCTAGAGCTATGGAAGCCAGATCTGAGCCTCCTTTCCATATGAGTACACGGGATTAGAACTCAGGTCCTCTTGCTTGTAGTTTACCCCCTTAGCCATCTCCCCAGCCCTGGGTGTTGGGCTTTAATTTTCTGCTCAGCTAAACACTCTGGCATGGTGGTCCCTTGGATCAAAGCTGTTATCTGAGTTGCTTTCACGAGTGTCTCTCCAGAGGTCCATAAAGTCTGTCCACAAATGTCTCAGATTTTAGTCAGTCTCACCCAATGAGAACTCTTTCCTGGGCCCACTTCCCTGGCTGAGGGTCCTGGGGAGCCACCCGTTCACTTCAGTGCCAACACCCACGTTAAGTATTTTGGAAAGCCCACTATTTTCTTCAGGTATGGGGCAGCTGGAGCTGGCACTCTTGAAGTCTCGCTGAGCGCTGGCTCTACGTTGCTGTCTCTGCCTTGAGGTTCACCACAATGCAGGGTTTTTTTTTGTTTTGTTTTGTTTTTTAAGTGGTTAGAGAGAGGGCTCAATCATTAAAAACTAGGCTTACAATCCAATGGACGAGAGTTTGGTTCCCAGCTCCACAGCTGTCTCCCCAGTTACCTCTACACACACACACACACACACACACACACACACACATGACACACAGACGCAGACACACAAACACACACCACACCACACCTCCCATTTGTAATCAGGCCAGAGTCCATGCTTCCTCCCTTCCTTCCTTTTCTTTTCCAATTTTGGGGGAGGGGAGAGCTGTTTGTTAAAAGGAAACTCTGCCTCAAAGTCCCAGCCAGTCAGCAGGTCCTGGAGGTAGGAAACCATTTTCTAGTTTGGGATATATGAGCCCAGGAATTAGTGAGCATTCCAGGTCAATTAGGGAAACAGCTTGCAGTTTACCTTAACTACTGCTGTCCGAAGCACATCAAATGCCGAGTGTTGCTGTCCTATGTCAATGTCAGAGGCGAGGCCAGGCTCCTAAGTCTTGATTTCAGGCCTGGCTGGCCTGGATCACACATGCCCCAGACCATGAGGCAAGAAACAACAGGCTTGTGTCCAAAACCCCAAGAGCTTCCCCCCTGACTCCCAGGCCTCCCACCCAACCCCAGGGGACTTGGAGATTAAAGGCAAGCTAAGTAACCAGGTAACCAGGGGTACAGGAGTTGCCTTGAAGTCCCCCTTCCATCTTCCTATTGGGGCACAGAGAAGACAGAGCACTGTTTCAGCCAGAGGATCCCCTAAAACCAGAGCTCCTCCCAGGGCTGCAAGGGAGGTGGAGAGCCTACAGCTCTTACCATAAGTGTCAAATGTATGACACACTTAGAAGTCCCCTTCCATGATGGCAATCCTGTACACCACGCCTACTCCCACCCCCTTCCTGACACACTCAGTTCTGCCCAGATATCTGCAATACAGTCCACACCAGCCTTATCCAACCTTCCACAGAGGGAAGCCTTTTGATACAGTATCACTTCCTCTCCTTAGCCCCTCCATGTCCTCTCAGAAATCCCAAAATTTTTTTTTAAACGTTGATAAAACCCTGCAGACATTTGAACCCTGTCCAGAGAGGGGACACAACATTGACAGAGTGGGATGTTGACTGTGAGTGAGGTGAGGATGTGGTCTGTGACCGGCACCCCTCCCTGCCGTTCTGGGGGGCTTGTGGTCCTATTTCAGCATGTATTTAGCCACGGCACCACGATCTGAGGTCATGGGATTACTCTACAGACCTCCATCTGGCGTCCAGCTCTTATGTTCATCTTTCGGGTAAGGGGCTGAACTTTATCAAAGGACAGGATGACTTAGTAGGAATTAAAAAATGAGTTTTCTGGGAAGCTGAGCACTGGACCATGTGGGGAGGGAGCAGATTCAGGCATTCAGCCGGTTCTCCTTCTCTTTGGGAGAGAGGGAAGCTTCAGTCTCTGCCAAGAGTAGGCAAGGGCCTGGCTGGCCCCTTGTGGAAGGACAGCTGGCTATGTCTGGAGAGAACACCATCCTCCTCTGCTTCTTCTGAGGTCACAGTTGCTGCCTCATCCCCTCTGTGGCCTCTCAGCTCTGCCACCTCTCTGGGTTGCCAACCTCTCCCCACATAGCTTTCTTTGCAGAAGTAGCCATAAGGTCTGGAGTCCCGAAAGGATGGATTGGGAAGGTGCCAGGGTCTAGAATGGCCAGGAGTCAACCCACAGAGGACCAAGCCTTCTCAGCTTAGAAGCTGTAGACCTGGCACACAGGCCCTGGTTCTCAACGCCTTTCTGGACAGCATGATCTCGGTGGCTTCTTCTGGCGAAGCTCATCCTTGATCTGTGGCCCGTGGCCCTAGACAGACAGGCTCCCTGTTACCTCTCTCTTGGAATGTGCCTGGGAGTGTCACCAGCTCTCATCCTGGCCTGTCTCAGACTGGACAAGATACAGCAGGGACCGCTCAGCCTATGTCAGAACCCAGGAGGCCTCAGGACACTCAGAGGGCATCTCCACAGGGTTCTGAGCATTTGCATTGTAGCTTTGGCTCTGAAGGGACACTTGCAAATGACAGCTGGCTGCAGACTCTAACCACTGGATAAAATGCATGGAAACAGAGAGCCAGTAAACCTACACTGTATCTGGGATTTTGTTCCTTCCCTTCTGTTTAGAGATAGGGTCTCACTATGTAGCCATATCTGGTCTGGAATCATCTAGACTGGGTTTGCCGCGAACTCACAGAGATGAGCCAATCAGGTCTCCGGTCCTCCTGTCTAGTGCTCAGAAGCTGGGGAATGGAGACTCCAGCTCTGCTCCCACAGGCCGGGGTTCTCAGTGGTGGGCGGCAGCTCCTTTGGTCTCCTGTGTGTGAGCTGAGCATGGTCCAGCAGGTAGAGGATCTAGGGAGCCATTAGCACATGTAGATGCTTCCTCTGTGATGTCTGGGGGGTAGGGCACCATGGCAAGGTCTCCACCATCCTTAGCTCCTATTTGTGCTACAGCTTCCTGAACTCTACCAAGTCCCCTCAGGATGGGCCCTGTGTTCTGATGAGGGTCATAGGCCACACACATACCCCCCACGCAAAACTTGTGTGGAATTCTTGTCTTTCTAGAGGAAGCAAAGCCAGCAGACACTCTGGGCAAAGGTCCCAGAGGTCCATCATACTGTCTGCTTGGTTCTCAGACTCAGTCCAGTCATGAGGAGAAAAGGTCAGACACGCCTGAAGCAGAGAGTCCCCAGACATGGGGACTGGCCATCCTATGAGCACAGAGGCTTCTCAAGATTGTCCCAGTCCCACTTACAGAAACTCCTGGGCTGCACACTCTACTTCCGGGCCTTGCCGTCTGATGACAGGAGTGATGGATGGCAAGTCCAATTGTCAAAGCTTAGCCCAGGCCCAGGGGAAGAACTACAGACCTTGGGGACACAGTCCTGTCATCGGTCAATGTGACTTGGGCTAGGTGCTGGTGATGGCCTCTGGTCTTAGAAGGGTTCTAAAGGAGTAGCATCGGAGGAAGGCCAAGCCTCAAAGACATCTCAAGAGTCTCTGGTGGCCGCTGAGGCACAGAGAACACCATCTTTAAGTGTGTATGTGTGCATGTGTGTACAGGTGCCTATGAGTATGTCTGTGTGTTTATGTGTATACAGGTGTATGTGTGTGTGTGCTTGCATGTACAGGTGTCTCTGTGTGTGTGTGCATATGTGTGTGTGTTCATGTGTGTACAGGTGCTTCTGTGTGTGTCTGTGCGTTCTTGTGTACAGGTGTGTGTGTGCCTGTGCGTGTCTCTGTGTGTGTGTGTGTGTATTTGTGCATGTGCACATGCACTCGTATGTATGTGGTGGTAGAGGTGGCAGAAGTCAACCTTGGGTGTCATTCTTTAGCAGCTTGAGCTGCTGGTCAGTGTGCCAGAGGATTCTCCTGTCTCCGACTTCTCAGTGCTGACTCCAGGCTTCGCTGTAAGTTCTAAGGACGGACCCCAGGTCTCCATGCTTGCACAGCAGACACACTTTGTCTCTTGAGCAGCCTCCCCAGCCCTCTCAAGGGCACCATAATAATGATGTTGATGGGGCACCCTGTGGGTGGGTAAAGAAACTGAGGCATACAGAATTTGCTGACAGTTGCTCTGGAAACCCAGACTACTTGATGGGATTCACACATGGCTACTCAACTTCAGCCTTGAATAAGACACAGGGAAGAGGAGATAACTGCCTTCCAAGTGTTCATCAATATTGACAGGGGCTCTCTGTGAGCTGCCCACTCTGTCCCTACAGTAACTCTTGAAATTAGTATTGCTGACTCCCTCCCCAGCAGAGAAGTTAGGTGACTAGTCCAGAGTCACACAGCTAGGAAGTGGAGGAGCTGGGCTTTGAATCAGGCCACAGGCCATCTGATCTGCAAGTAAGTCTATTGAGTGGTGTCCTGCAACCTGGGGCAGGGGGAGACTGAATGCAGTGGATGGAAACCAGGGAAGCCTGGGCCAACTACAGGCTTCACCAGTCTGGTACCTGTGCTCTCCCACTGGCCAATCCTGATCCTTTCTTTGCCAGAGGGCTCTGCTTTCTGATAGCTTTGACTTTACAAATCGTTGAGGGTTTGAAAATGAAGGTTTAAACTAACCATCCAACCAGTGCTAACCAAACACTATCCAACATAGGCCTTCAGTCTATGCAGTAGGGAAGCCCAGGAACATAGCGCAGCTCCGGCGGCGCCCCCTACAGGATCCTCCTTAAGGGGTATGTGCTAGTTGAGAACAGAGAAGGTTTCTGATTGGTCTAGACCAGAAGCTCCAGTGGCATCATTGGCTACTAGGAAGCCAATGGGCTGGCCGCTCTCTGTCAGAACCTGGACAATCAAGAGTCTGGTAGGGAGAACTCAAGCCTGGGGTCCAGCTCACATATGACCCCAAGGTTCTGCTTCTTCTTCCGGGGTCTTGCTTTTATTAGATGTTTTGTATCATTTTCTAAATTATTTGTTGCCTGAAAACCGGGATTCTGTAATGGCTCCTCCGAGAATTCCACAGTCGACAGTAGAAAGGCAAGCCTTGGCCGACTAGAGACTGTGACCCGTAGTTCAGCCAGATAGAAATGACAGTTCAGTTTCCCCTAGTGTACAGTAAGTCCACTTGTAGCTGAACGTAACCTCCCTATCAAACAGCATCACATTTTTGGGGGGCTGCCTATCACAGTTGATAGTGCATTCTTTTCTACCCTGCTGTCTCTCTCTCACCTCCTGACTCCCTCCCCCACAACTTGCTCCATTTAAAGATACAGCCTCAGTATATCTGATTTTTAAATCACTTGACAGCATTGACTGGCACTTGCAAATTACTTTCAGTTTGTGGCTGTGAAGAGGAGTGTTCCCTAAACTGTAGACAGAATGCTCTGGCCAGGGGGTGGAAAGTTCCTTGAGTTTGTGTACGACTGTCTGTTTTGTCCAAAGGAAATGGTTGACAGTTATTAATATGAGGGAGAAGAAAGGAAAGTTTCAAGAGGGGCGGGGGGTGGAAGGGGAGAAGGGAGAGACCAACAGCATGTTTTAATTGTGAGTTGGAAACTTTATAAACACAATTTACACACACAGCACGTGTAATCATGGCGGTAATTATGATAAATCCGTTGTCAGCCCAGTTTGGAAGTCCTTATGAGGTAGTCGGAAATTAGTTCTTGTGCTACACAATAGCTCAATAAAAACGCAACCCGACCTCAGTGGGTCCCAGATGGAATTCCACAGGTCCCTCTCACTGTGTCGCGATTCCCCACTGCCAAATGCTTGTCAGGTCAGCATAAACATGTCTTGAATCCATTAAGTTGCCTTTTTTTTTTTTCCTGCTAATTAGCTAAAAGTCGAACACTTCAAGTATAGCATGTCAAGGGCCCTGCTTCAGTGTGAGGCGCCAAAGCGAAGCTGGTGCCTTTTATGGACAGCGCTGGCTTTAAGGGCTCTTGGCCTTGCTAAGCCTGGAGAGTGGCAGGGATCATGGGGCTGACATACCCTCCTCTCAAAAGGGGACTTGCCCGGGGCTGGTCTTTCATATAGCCTCTGAGACTCAGGCTAGAAAAGGAGCCCCTTGAACAGTCATCCCCAAACAAAGTGTCTGTTGACAGGTCTTCCCCTCATGGGAGCAAGTTCAGACACATGTCTCATGAGGTGATGGTGACAGACTGGAATGTCATGGGTAGGGACAGGCCACTTCTTCCTCTCATTCACAGAGCACACCGGGCAGAAATAGCATTCCAGTGATATTCTGGCTTCTCCCTCCAAACTCAAGTAGTTTAGTAGCTTTAGACCAGAGGCAGGAGGCTCAGAAAACTGCGTCTAAAATGCCCTGCCTTGAGGACTCACCTGTGCTAACAGGGAAAGCTGAGAGATGGAGGGCACATAAGCAAGGGAGACCCAGCAAGAACGGCTACCTCTTCCTCTAGGTGGGTGTTTCCCCTTTTCTGGAAGCATGTTCCCAGTTTCGTTCTGAACTTAGAGACGGGCACAGATCAGGGTACCACTCCCCTGTTCTATTGCTGAGGAACCTGGGGCAAAGGAGACCTTCCCTAATCATGGGTAGTGAGTGCTAGCTAGGGTTTAGTCCACCTCCTGGGTACTCAGATCATGCCCTTTTCTCTTATTGGTGAGTTCATAAAGGAGTCAGAATGACAGAACTAGAAGAGTGACTCCTCAATATTTTTTCATGACCCCCCATTCCACCCCCAAGCAGTCATTTTGCCTGGTTCGGCAGGTTGCAGAGGAAGCAAGCTGACCTCTAGCTTCCTTTTGTGGCGAAGCGCCAGTCTCAGCAGAAAACTACATTTCCCAGCATTCTCTCTGAGCCAGGAGGCGTATCCCGAAAGGGAAGTCTGGTAGATAGGATGCCTTGGTAGTGCTGTTTGGAGTGTGCTTTAAAGGGAAAAGAACTCATTTCCTCTTCCTTCCTGTCTCACTTCAGAGGCTGTGACCCAGATGAGGGTAACCCCATCCCTGCACACAAAGCAGAAAAAAAAAAAAAAAAAAGGCAGCTGAGTGCGGGGCTGATCCCACAGAACAGAGCTGAGCCTGGCCATCTCTGAGCAGTCAGTCACTGTCAGGAGAATAAAGTCCTGTCTTCCTGGGACACTGTAATTCCCCTCTGTTAGTTACAAATGTGCCATGCCAGCTATGCCCAGGGTCCTCAGGTGTGCACGAATGTGCCTGCGTGCAGTCACAGGATTGGACACACAGGTGTGTTTATGCATATCAAACACATGCGTATCTAGTATCTATCTTATGTGCACATTCCTGTGTGGCCCCACGTACTGTAGCCGTGAGCAGACACAGGTCGGCACAGGTGTTCCTCTGAAACTTTGTGCCCAAGCCATCCTTCCTCCTTGAAGTTGTTCTCTTCAGCATTTGGGGCGGAGGTACCCTAAAGAACTAACACAGTGCTCAACCTGAATGGTCAACCATGGTGCCTGGGCTCTCTTCCTCCAGTTTGGGTGCCAGAGCATGTAGGTGGTTTTAAGATGCAGGAAGGTGTAGGGTTAACCCTCTCAGCTGTGATTCTGAAAGTTCTAGAAAGCTACCTCTATGCATTCTGCTTAATGGGGCCTAGGACAAGTCCCCATTTGAGAGTGTGTCAGCCCCGTGTCTTCTGTCCACTGCCTCAGGGCCAGCTTCTCCTCAACACACTCCTTCTGTCAGATGGATGAATTCCTAATAACCTACTGACCCAGGGGACACAGCACAGGACTGGATGGGTCCCTAGGGTTGGCAGTGGGTCCAGTGATATTCCAGGAGTGGGCTCTGATTTGTTAGGCTGCCTCTAACCAAACTCCTCCTTTCATTCCCTCAGCTCCTGGGATGGGCTGTGGCAGGAATGTGTCCTTGTGGATGGAAGGTCTCTTACTTACCAGTAACTCTGAGTACCCAGAAGGTCCCTGAGACCCCTTCCCCACATGAGAGGATCTCTCATGTCTGTATCCACTTCTCCAGCTGTGTGGTCCAATATGGCAGCCACCTGTGGATATTTAGGCTTAAGTGAATAAATATAATACATGGGGACTGGAGAAATGGCTCAGCAGTTAGGAGCACTGGCTGCTCTTCCAGAGGTTCAATTCCCAGCACCTACATGGTGGCTCCCAACCATCTGTAACAGAATCTTCTTCCCTGTTCTGGTGTGCGTGAGAACAGAGCACTCATATACATAAAATAAGAAAACAAAAACAAATCTTTAAATAAAATACATGATGGCATTGAAACTTAAATTGCATCCACTTTCTGGATGTTGGTTCCTGGCCCTCACGCTCCTGTGGAAATCTGTGGATGCCCAAGTCCTTTACATGATATAGCACAGTGCTGTCAGCCATTCCACTAGACTTTTCCTGTATACATCTGTCATCTGTAGGTTACTTGTAACAATCAGAAAACTGCTATATGGTCCTCTTTTAAAGCATTTTTAGTATTTTAAAGTGTGTGTGTGTGTGTGTGTGTGTGTGTGTGTGTGTGTGTGTGCGCATACATATCCATGGATGCCTGTGGAGTCCGGAAGAGGGCACTGGATGCTCTGGAGCTGGAGTTACAGGCAGTTGTAAGCCACCTGACATGGGTGCGGCTGAACTCAGGTCTTCACAAGAGTAACAAGTGCTCTTAGCCACTGAACCACCTGTCCATCCCTATGCTGTCTTCTGTAGGGGAAAATGAGAAGCAGTGAGACATCTGCACCAGGTTCCATGCTGATGTGATTGTTTGGAAACATTGTTGCCCTGAAGCTCAGGCTTCCCTGGAACAAAAGCCATACCCAGGGTTAGATACATTCTGTCCTTGTCATGTTGACCTGTCAGTTGAATCCACACTATGTGACCAGCACCATTGAGGGTCACCATCTTGTTAGTCCCACAGGCCCCTCAGCCCCTCTCATATCCCAGAGCCATGTGTGGCTGTCTGTTACCCAACTTGGCATCTCAGGTAGAAAGCTGAGGCTCCTTCCCAATGCCCAAGGGGGTCCATTCTCCTCCCTGCGGCTCACGTGTGAACAGAGGAGCTGGGAACTCAGACCCTGTCCTCCTCTGGGTGATTTAGCATCTTTCCATATTTTTCATTTCATTATTTACTACTTTCTTTCTTCTGTGAGTGTGATGCTGTGTGTATGTGGGAGGGGGGAGGTGAGTTTGAGGACGCATAGAAGCGTAAGGTCTGTTTGTGTAGCATGTCTTCCTCTCTCTTTTTACCTTTATCTTTGAGATAGGGTCTCTCACTCAACCCGAAGCTCATGGACTTGACTAGACTGACTGGCCAGTGAGCTTTAGGAGTATCGCCCCCTGCTTGCTGCTCCACTATGCTGCCATCTTTGAGGGCCAAATGATCTGTCATATGGCTATGTGATTTGATGGTTCTTTTGACCATTTTAAAGTAAAATCATACATTTTAAAGTCCCCATTTCAATTTCTGACATCATTATAAGATGTGGAAGGAAATCAGATTGCTTACAAAAACGCTTTGAAACAATTGTACTATCTGCTCAAACAGAAAAATGACTAACGATTTGAGTAAGAGTTTTGAGACAGTGGATGTCTCTCCTGGCCCCGAGGAGCCCATGAACACCCTGGGTACAGAGAACAGTACAGCCAGAGTTCTGAGATGAACTACAAAGTCCTGAGATCCAGCTTGCCAACAGCTGAGACAGGACACTGGTTCCCTCCCAGCCTCAGTTTCCCCAGTTGAAAAACAAGGCTTATCTGGCATCCCTGTCTACCAACTATGGATTGATGGGACGTCTTAGTGCTGCAAGCTGTGATAAAGCAGGGACACTCTCAGTGTATGTGTCTACAGGATTTGGAGGTCCCCAAATCCTCACCATTTCACCTGAGCACAGCTGTGTCTTCTGAACAGATCAACTTGGAGACTGGCTTCCCACCTGTGGAGGCTTGAGAGGCTGAGATGACCCTTGCTGTACTGGGTGCCCAGCATGGACATGATTGTCAGTGGTGGCTCCTTCCCTATCCTGTGTGAGCTAGACTCTGCCATCTGGTCCCCCAAGATGTCATAATACACTACATGCCAGGAAGACTCTTCTGTCACTGCTGTCTGAAGGTGGGGAGACTGAGGCACAGTGACAGGAGTGGCTTCCCTAACACTGTAGAGCTGAACCCTGAGCCTTTTGGAAATGGGCTTCCTACTTGGGTAACAGGAGGGGTCATCAGATCTTCCAAGGGTATGGGTGGGGCTGGCCCCTTTGTTGAGGGCAGTAGAGGTGTATTTGTATGCATTTATTTATATATATTAATTATTCATAATAATTGGCTTCATTATGATATTTTCATACATGTATAGAATGTATTTGGATTGAAGTGACTCTATTTCCCTCTCTTGTCCCCTCCTACAATTCTTGATTTCTTTCTACCATGTGTGTGTCCCACTAGTTTAACTAGACTTGCTTAGGTGGTAGGTGTACTTGGTCAGTGGTGTAGAAAAAGGACAGCTAGCCAGGTGCGGTGGAACACCCTTTTAATCCCAGCACTCAGAAGGCAGAGGCAGGCGGATCTCTGTGAGTTCGAGGCCAGCCTGGTCTACAGAGTGAGTTACAGGACAGCCAAAGCTACCCAGAGAAACCTTGTCTCAAAAACCAAACCAAGCCAACAACAGAAAAGAAAAGAGAAGAAGAAAAGAAAAGAAAGAAAAGGGACAGTTGTCGAGATGAGGCACTTGGAAACACCTCTCTCTACTCTTCTTTTGCAAGAATACCATTGAAGGCACATGGGTTCTAGCTGAAACATCCTGGAGTGCATCCTTTTTTCAGCCTCTCAGCTTCAGATGTGTCATTTCTTCACTCTTAAGCGACAAACACTGAGGCTGCTGAGCCCCAGATGTTTCCTCCGAGAAGTAGCACCAAAGCAGGGACAGTGGGAGAGCTGGCAGCAGCAGAAGGCAGCTCTCTCCGAGGTCACACCAGGCTCTGAGGGAACTTTTAAATTTCAGCTAGAAAATGTATTCACTGCTACGCAGTTGACTTGATGGATCTGTCTACTGAAACCCATTCAAAATACACACACACACACACACACACACACACACACACACACACACACACA
>CAJQZJ010004953.1:2500515-2512355 GCA_907164525.1 Lophiomys imhausi | reverse complement strand
CTCTCTCTCTCTCTCTCTCTCTCTCTCTCTCTCTCTCTCTCTCTCTCCACGACAGGGTTTCTCTGTGTAGCCATGGCTGTCCTGGGACTCACTCTGTAGACCATGCTGTCCTTGAACTCTTGAGTGCTGGGATTAAAGGGGTGTGCCACCACCACCTGGCTCATATTTTCTACCACGTGTATCTCTTCTTGTTTCTGGAAGATGTTCTGGGGGATTTGACTGTTGGGTAAAAAGTTACCACAGGTGGAGATTCACACCTTAGGGCCTGCTGTCGTAGTTACTTTTCTATTGCTGTGAAGCGACTCCATGACCAAGGCAGCTTATAGAAGAATGGGTTTAGTAGGGCTTCCAGTTTGAGAGTATGAGTCCATGACTGTGGTGGTGGAGACCATGGCGGCAGGCAGGCAGACATGGCGCTAGAGCAGCAGCTAAAAACTCGTATCTGATGCAGAAGCAGGACACAGAGAGAGTTAACTGTGAATGGCGTAGGCTTTTGAAGGCTCCAAGATCATCTCCAGTGACACACCTCCTCCAACAAGGGCATGCTTCTGAATCCTTCTCAAATAGTTCCACCAACTGGGGATCAAGAATTCAAATGTGTGAGCCCATGGGGGCCATTCTCATTCAAACCACCATAGGGTCTCCTCTCCAGGTCCAGACACTGCCTAGACATTATCTCCTGCTCTTTCAGCAGATTGTCAGGTCCTTGTTGGCTACCAGAAGTTGCAGATGAGGGAGATAGGGATATAAACAGACAGACAGATGACAGACAGACTGCTCCAATGGGCTCACTCCTTTGCCTTTTATTCAGTCCATTTCCCAGCCTGTGTGACTGACTGCAGCACCCACATTCAAGGGGATGCTCTCTGGAAACACGTCCCCACCTACACCACATATGTCACCTTCTAGGTCAGTGGTTCTCGACCTTCCTAATGGTGCGACACTGTAATACAGTTCCCCATGTTGTGGAGACCCTCAACCATGAAATAGTTTTCATTGCTACTTCATAACTGTAATTTTGCTACTGTTAGGAATTATAATGTTAGGAATCTGATATGCAGGATATCTGATATGTGACCCCTGTGAAAGAGTCATTCGACCCCCAAAGGCTTTGTGCTCCCCAGGTAGAGAACCACTGCTCTAGGTTATTCTTAATCCAATCAGGGTAACAGTCATGATCACCCATGGCAAACGGAACCCCTAGGAAAGCGAGCAGGGCCTCTCATGACCAGTTACCTTTGCTTGGGGACTGCAGCTGCCTTTCCTTCAAAGGAGTTTGGGGTATCCTCAGCAGCATTTACTGACCCCACAATGGAGCCTATGCTGTTTTTATTTTTCAGACAGATGCTCAACCCCAGTTTCCCACATACCTGTGCAGGTGGCTTTAGAATCAGGGTGTAGGTGACATGTTGGCTTCTCCACTTGTCTCTCTTGTGAAAGATGCGGAGCCACAGGCCCAGGCTGTCCACACACTGGCCTGCATCTCCTCATGGCAGTCCTGCACCGAAGACAATCTGACAGGCCAGCTGCCGTCTAGCTCATTAGAAAGGGGTCATGTTTTCTGCTGCAGAATTGTGGCATGGGGATCTGAGCTGTATAGACAGGTGGGGGTGGCAGGTGCCAATGCAAGGGTAACTTCCTTACTGGACCTTCTTATGGGAAACAGAACCTTATTGACCCCATCCCTCATGGGTGGGGAGCACCCTCAGGATGCATAGTGCTGTGAGCTCCTCCATAGCATAGAAGAACCAGGCTTGGAATCCTCAGAATCTACTGTGAATTTGCCTAATTACAGTTTCCCTGCTGCAGCCAGAGGGAGGATCAATTGTCCTGAGTACTTTGAGCCACACAACATCTTGTTTGTAAAATTTTTATTTTTTGTTACATCTTCATCACAGTGTCCTCTTTCCACCCCTCCTACCTTTTACTCCTCTGGAGTGGAGTGTCCCTACATAACAGTTCCCCGCCCCAGTTCAGCAGTCATATGAGGGCCAAAAGCCTCCTCATACACTGGGGGCCTACAAGGCAGCACCACTAGGGCAAAGTGTCTCACTGACAGGAAACAAAATCTATGTTCATTTTCCCTTTAGTGCATTGGTTGTAGTATAATTATCCTGTACTATCTGGCTAAAATCTGACTATAAGTGAATAGATGCCATGTGCATCCTTCTGAGTCTGGGTTAGCTCACTCAGGATGAGCTTCTCTAGTTCCATCCATTTGGCTGCAAGTTGCATGATTTCATTGTTTCTGATAGCTGAGTAGTATTCCATTGTGTAGATGTACCACAGTTTTTTAATGCATTCCTCGGTTGAGGGACATCTGGGTTGTTTCCATTTTCTAGTTATTACAAATAAGACTGCTATGAACATAGATGAGGAAACTTCCTTGTGATTCAGTGAGGAGTCATTTGGATGTATACCCAGAAGTGATATGGCTGGGTCTTGAGGTAGAGCTATTCCAAGTTTTCTAAGATATCGCCAGACTGGCCTCCATAGTGGTTGCACAAGCCTGCGCTCCCACCAGCAATGGAGGAGAGTTCCCCTTTCTCCACACCCTCACTATCATGTGTTGTCATTTGAGATTTTTTGATCTTAGCCATTCGGACAGGTCACACACCATCTTCTTACCCAGTCCTCTACTTTCTAACTTTCTCTTTGGAAGACCGCAGTAGAACGGAAAGCAATGCCAGGAACCTCCTGGGCACATGAAGCTCCAAGTGGCGCCCATGTCTTGCATACAGGGTTCATTAGAAACAAGTGCCCTGCAGAGCAGGAGCAAACCAAGGTCTCACACCAGGTCTGTGCAGAATGCAGAATGAGTGTGGACACGTGGGGCTGTCTCAGTGTGGGAGTGTGTGAGTGTTAATGCGTGTGAGTGTGAGTGTGGGCTCTGGGGTGCACATTTGCAATCCAAGTCCTTGGAGAGGTGCCAACAGGAGGATTCAGGGCTCACTGGTCAGGCTGTCCAGCAGAATTGATATGCTCCAGGTTAAATGAGACCATCTCAAAAAAAAGTAGAAGTAGAATAAGGGAGACAGACATCTGATATTGACCTGTGGACAGACACACACACACATGCATGTGCACCCTCACACACGAATTATCATTATTATGTCCTGAATTTTGTCTCCACTGCACAGGAATCTCTCATCATCTGTGCCCCATCACTCTTACAACCCTCTGAGCCTCACTTTTACAGTCCTCTCAGAGACCTTAGAACACCCACCGGGGCGTATCGCATACAGGACACATCTTGGAAACAGTAGATGGAGGACTTAGGCCAAGCTGTGGCCTTAGTGACTGGCCACAGATTCATGGATCTAGAAATTTCTTTTAAAAAACACTAAGCTGCCCATGTACCCAAAGTGACCTACCCCAGTGCCACTGCATCAAGCCATTGTGGGAAGAACCCCAGAGCAGGCTTTCGACTCCAGAGGCCAGTGAAGCCCATATTCACCACAAATGGAATATTTTGCTTTATTTAAAACTTACCCCAAAGGAGACAATGGGCTGTAGTTCAAAGCTCTGGCCTGGCATGTGTGGTTGCTGGCTACTACAGTTCTGTGAAGGGCAGGGGAGGCAGCCAACATGGGACAGAGAGGCTGGGGCCACTCTGGGACTCCTAGTGGCTGTCCCCCAGTCCCAGCCACTTCTGTAGATTATGACTAGATCTGAATGACACAACTGAAACCAACCCAGAGTGTCATGTTCTCAGAGCCAGGTGGGGACAATTTAGTGGGAGCATCGATGTTCCCCACTGTAATGGCTGGGGTTTTTTTGTTTTTGTTTTGTTTTGTTTTAATACAAGCTAGAATCACCTGGAAAGAGAGAACTTCAATTGAGAAAATACCTCCATTCGGTCTCCTGTAGGCAAGCCTGTATGACATTTTCTTGATTAATGATTGATGTGGGAGGGCACTGTGGTGGCACTGAGAGGAAGCTAGAAAGCAGCATCCCTCCGTGGCTTCTGCTTCAGTTGCTGCCTCGACTTCCTTCCATATAAACTCGAAGCTAAAATAAGCCCTTTCCTCCCCAGGTTGCTCTTGGTCATCAGTGTGGTTTGAATGAGAATGACCTCCATAGTCTCATATATTTAAATGCTTGGTCCCCAGTTGGTGGAACTCTTTGGGAAGGCTTAGGAGGTGTGGCCTCATCGAAGGAGGTGTGTCACTGGGGGTGGGCTTTGATGTTTCTAGGCCCTGGACATTCCCAGTGTTCTCTCTCAGCCTGTGCTTGTGGATAAGGGTGTTAGATCTCAGCTACTGATTCAGAGCCATGCCTGCAGGCTGCTGTGCTCCCTGCCATGATGGTCATGGACTCTCCCTCTGAAACTGTGAGCTCCCAGTAAACAATTTTTTTTTGTAAGTTTCCCTGGTCATGGTGTCTTTTTGTAGCAATAGACAAGTAATTAAGACAATCATGGTGTTAATCTCAGCAATAGAAAACAACCTGGGGCACTCGACCTATCTTGTTTCATGGCTTGGGACTGAGTCCCTCCCAAGCTAACTGACTTGTTGTGTCTGGAATTGGGAAGTGTTCTTTTGGGGGGCAGTCCCTCAACCACCATCACAGTGGCAGGTTACCTCCATTCCTAGATGTCTCCTCCAAGGGGACTTGCATACTGGGTTCCTGGAGACCTCCCAAGGCAACTCCCATCTCAATTCGCTATTCCAAGCAATGATACTTGCGGAGGCATGCTTTCAAGGTGGCTTTTCCACCTTGTTTGCTTGGGAAAAACTCAGAACTCATGAGCGTCCTGAACCAAGGTCGAGCAGTCACACTCTGGCGGGCACTCCTGCCAATTTCCTGCTGCATACTGGTTTCCCAGCCAGGGCCATGTGGGAGAACCAGGAGGGGGCTCACACCCACACCCCCTCCATGCTGTGACCTCAGTTCGGTGGCAAGAAGCAATGAAGCCACCCTGACCCCTTCCTGTTTTGAACTCTGCTACCTGCTCCCTGCCTGGCCTGGCCTCTGAGTTCTGGCACTGTGGTCTGGCAGGCACCAGGTTTGGGTAGAACACAAAAGTCCTAGGGGAAAGTGCAGGAAAGGACAGAAGCCAGGCTGGCCTGCGTTGTCTCTCAGTGCAGGGGCTCTTGAAGGCCGTGGGCAGGAAGTGCAGGGCTGACTCAGCAGGCAGAACCTGACTCCTGACTCACCACCACACAGACCCACCTTGGCTGGAGTAGAGGAAGCCACAGAGGGTGAGAGCAGGGTTAATGAGAGAACAGGAAGTGGTTAAAGATTGCTGAGGAGGAGACCCTCCCAAACCCAGTGTACTTTGGGGGAAGATACCCTGGAGTACTGGAAGATGCAATAGTGGGATACACCCAGTACTGTCCAATCACAGCCAAGAGTCGGGAGGCCCTCATGGTGTCTGTCACAGGTCCCCCATCCTCTCAGCAAGGAAACCTCTGTTGAAGCATCTCGTGCTGGGGCATTTAGGTGGTTGGGCTGTGGGAATGTTTTTCAAAATGGCTCATACCAGCAGGCACAAGACTGCCATGCTGGACTAGTTGGCACAGAAGCCCAAGAGCAAACAGTGGTACCTCTATTTTGCCAATACTGTGGAAGGGATGCTTCGTGCAGCTCAACTTCAGGAACTATCAAAATGTCCACTCCTAGATGCAGTTGAATGCATTGTTGTATATCCATACAGTGGAACGCTAGATGGCTGTTAACAAAGAATGAAGAAGTATTGTGTGAATGCCTGCACAGTGACACCCAGGGTTCAATGAGTGAAATGTTAAGGAAGAAAGGCATAATTTCATATGAGGTACATGTACTATGCCGTACCTCATATGAGCATGTGCATATATATATATATATATATACAAATTTATGAAATATATTCAATATTATTCTACTGAAAGAAATACCAGAAGAATAAGCAAGAAACAACTAAGGGGCTGCACCTATACCAGGAAGCTCACAATGGCTTATAATTCCAGCTCCTGGGGTTCTAATGCCCTCTTCTGGCCTTCATGGGCACTGCACTCATAAGATGCACATACACACAGACACACATAGTTAAACATGCTAATACTAATAAATCATTAAAAAATGTAAATCCACCAAGGGGGGGATGTTATTGGGATGAACCCATGCTGTTCTCATGTGTTCTTGTTGCCACACCAGGTTTTGGCTCAGGGATTTTTGGGTTCCACTGTATGCACATCTACGGAATTTGCATTGTGTGTGTCTTGCTTGGGAGAGAAGCATCATTAGAGAGCAGTGATGGGGTCTGGTCTGGTGACTGAGATGCTGGGGTGGAGGCTCTATGCGCAGTGCAGAGTTCCCAGTGCTCAAACTTCAGGATGTTGGAAAGCATAAGAAACCATCAGGGTGATCCCTAGCTCCTCCTGGCAGCTGGTTCCCCACTTTTCAGGAAGCCCTGGTAACTGGCCATGCTCTTCTTCACTCACCATGACCCCCAAACAATCCAGCTCTCATTCTGTCCGGTGTTCCCACACATACAGACCCTCCCTTGGGGCAAGCGCTGGCTGGGGACAGGAAGAAAGTCAGCAGATAAGCCATGTCAGATTGCTGGCATGTTCCAGCCAGCCTGGCTTTCATGAGAACACACTCCATAGAAGCCTGTGCAAATCCTTTCTCCCCGTGGAGCAGGACTCCCACCTAGCATCTGCTCTGGTGCTCATCTAGAATGTGGCCAGTCCTGACGGCATCTGGAACTCAGACCTGCAGCCATGTATAGCCAGGGCTTTGTATCTTGGGTTTCCTGCTCATTTTTGAGGCTGGTTTTGGTCACACGAGGTATGATTTCTTTTATCTTAGTTACTTCTCAATTGCTGTGATAAAACACTGTGACTAAGGCAACTTATAGAAGGAAGGGTTTATTTGGGACTTTTGGATCCAGAAGGATAAGAGCCTATGGCCATCATGACCAGGAGCATGGCAGAAGGCAAGCAGGCATGGTGTAGTAACTGAGAGCTCACATCTGGATCTACAAATAGGAAGTAGAAAGAGCACACTGGGAATGGTCTGAGTGTTTTGAAACCCCAAAGATTTCCCCCAGTGACACACCTCCCCTAACAAGGCCAAACCTTTTAATCCTTCCCAGACAGTCCCACCAACTGGGGACCAAGTATTCAAACATATAAGCCTGTGAAGGTCACTTTCACTGAACACGCCATATCCTTCCCTGTAGAATTTTGGGGGAGAAGCAGATAAGGGCCAGGTGTCCTCTCCTGACTTCATGTCTTTCTAGCTCTGTGACCTTGGGCAATTTTCCCTCTCCAATCCCTCATGGTACAATGGATGTGCTAATTAGCATCCACATCTGTTCTGGGCTCTTTTGATCACTCTCAGCCACTGACTTACCCACCCTAAGAAGCCGCAGCTCTAGGACCTGGCCCAGGTTTGTCCAGTCAGAATCAACATCTTGTCTCTGACCTCCCAGGACGATGTGGTGCGGGCACCTGCTCCTCCATGCCCCAGATTCCAGTCCGCACACAGCCACGCAGAGGTCTCGTCTCTGAGAGCCCAGGTCTAAGAGCAGACATTTGCCACACACACCTCACCATTCTAACTGCTGTCCACTTCAGACCTTGCCCGTCCACCACTCACATCCCACTCTGGGGAAGGCTCAGAACCCTCCACATGGGCGCTGCCAGTGGGTGTTGACACAGGAGTCACAGTGTCCCCCGCCCCTCCTGAGGTACACAGGTACTGACTCCTGCAGGGCGTGCTCTTCTCCCAGCAAATGACTGTCATGATCCCTTGAGACCACCCTCTTGATCACAGTGACATCTGACACCTTTCACCTGGACAAGGGGGTGACTCTCAACCAGCACAGGCTAGGGATGTTCTGAAGTTTTTTTGTTTTTTGTTTTTTGTTTGTTTTGTTTGCTTTTGAGACAGGGTCTCGTCCAGTCTCTGCTGGAGCTGTCTACCTAATCAAAGATGACCTTAAACTCCCAATCTTCCTGCTTCCACCTCCCCAGGGCTGTAGACTAAGGCTCGTGCTACCATACCTGGTGTGAGTGGTGCCCAGGATCTTACACACACACACACACCCAAGCCTCCTTACATGGTAGGCGAACACTCTACCAAATTGAACTACATCTCCCAGAATCCAGGCAGGGTTGACTGGTCATGTGACATGGGACAGACAGCCCTATTTTGGTACCCATCTGCTTTAGTCACTGGGAGTGGGGGTGGTGCATGGGAGAAGGATGGGGTGACTGAGCTGTGCAGCTTTGCCATGGGTCAGTGTCCTTCAAACCTACCTGAGCTCTTCACTGGAATGTGACCACCTTCCCACCTCTATCTCCTCCATATGGCCAGACTCTGAAGCGAGTCAGGGAGGTCATTTGAGAGGGCGAGTGGGACAGGGCAGCACCTCACGCCCTGCTGGGGACTTCTGTTTCTATTGGACAACAGGTATGTGAACTCACAGGAGCATGCATTAGTTTCTGTTCTCATTACTGTGGCCAGACACCAACAGAAGTAGCTTAGAGAAGGAAGGGAGATGGGGCTGGATAGATTTCCCAGTGGTTAGAGCACTGGCTGCTCTTCCAAAGGACGTGGGTTTGATTCCCAGAGTTCACCTGGTGGCTCATAACAGTCTCTAACTCCAGTTCCAGGAGATCTGATGCCCCTTTCTGGCTTCAGCAGGCACCAGGTATACATGTGGTATATAGGGACAAAGGTGACAAGACACCTGAACACATAAAAGCAAATACTTTTTTTTTTTTTTAAGCAAGAAGGGTTATTTTGGCCCATGATGGGGAAGGGACAGTGAGGCACCCTGTCACTCATGACATCCACAGTCAGGAAGCCGAGAGAGATGCATGCTGGTGCTCAGCTCACTGTCCCCTTTTTATTCAGTTAGGATCCCAGACCCAGGTATGGTGCTGCCTGTATTTAATGTCTTTCCTCCCAGGAACCTACTCTAGATAATCCCACACGGACATGCTCAAAGGCTTATCTCCAAGGTGATTCTAGATCTGAGGAGGGTTGGCATTTAACAGGCACTGCCTGATCTTCCCGTGGCTCTCCTAGGAAGCAGGGCTGCTCCCTGCCCCAGGGCCTTTGCACAAACACCCTCCACCAACTTCCTTTCCTCTCTCCCCCCAGGTCTCTGCTCAGTCAGCCACACCTCCTAAATCCTGGGTCTAGAAAACTTGCAGTGCTTCCATTCGTTATACGGACTGTTAGACTTTATTACAGTGGCTTGCACAACTCACACCCCTCTATCTAGAAAGCTGGTGCTGGAGAGGAGCTGGGCTGCTGGGAAGACCGGCTTACTGTAGTCACATCAGCAGGACTCCCGACATGTGCAGGAGCCTCTCTTGCTACCACAGAACCCTTGCTGGCAGCCTTGGCTCTTCCTGTCTCCCCTTACAGTTGCTTGGAGTCCCTAAAGCTGGCTAATCCCCTCCATACATCATTCCTGCAACTTAGTGGCTGCTTCAAGTTTGCTCCGCAGGCTGCATTGAGGGCTTGGTGGCTACTGACAGCCTGGGTGACAGGAAGAGACTTGGTGTTTTGAGATGGAAGGGCTGGGACTGTCCCAACTAGTCTCCCTAGAAAAATCTCAGGCGCAAGCTTGAACCGCTTGTCATGTTAGTGCCGGGGCCAGTGTTCTGTCCCTCTCCACCTGGGGTTTTTTAACCAGAGTTAAGCAGGGTCAGGTGCAGATGCTGCTGGAGTAGATGGCTCGTTTCTTGGCCTTAAACCTGTACAGAAGGGCCAGAACAGAGAGCAGCCTCTCCAGAGAGTCCTGCCTTTTGTCTGCTTTGTGGTGGTGTTGGCGAGGGAGATATCCCCTCCCTTCCCTTTTGTCTCACCACCAGTGGCAGACAGGAGATCTGGCCCCAATGGGGTCACCAGACAGGAGAACTCTTCGTGCCTCTCACATTATGCAGCACTTGGGAGAGAAGGTCCAGCACCTTGCCTGAGCAGTGGAGTACAGCTGCCTCTGGAGGGAGTGAGTGTGGGAGAGTCAGCCCTGTCTATTGTCTGTTATCTGTGGTGGTATTGGCAAGGGAGAGATCCCCTCCACTCTGTGATACCCTCTCCACAGGTAGCAGGCAGGAGAGTTGGCCCTGATAGAGTCATGAGAGCAGGAGAGCAGGCCCTGTACCTTACCTGGGTAGCACAGTAGAACTGGCCCTGGATGTGGGGGTAGCAGGCCCAGAACCAGGGCTTTGAGTCGTCCCACACCAACATATACCCCATGGATGAACTGCTGGAGTTCACGAAGAGGCCAGATCCACAAACCCAAAACTACAGGATCTCCATGACACAAGATAGCAACAGTATATCTGAGAGGAGTCCCAGTGAGGTTCCAGTATTGACAAAGTAGCAGAACCCAGAGGCCTCATACCAGACCAAGGAGTCATTATAATGAACATTTGCAAGCAAAAAAGGTGGACAAAAGGGAATGTTGTGGGGCACACTGAGACACTACAGTTTTCACAATGACATTTGTTTTTTAATGTTGAGAGAGGTTTCAAGGATAGAGGGTGGGTCTGAGGGGAGGTGGGAGATGAGAGGGAACAGGGTGCATGATGTGAAAGTCACACACACACACACACACACACACACACATACACACACACACACACACACACACACACACACACACACACACACACAAGACACACACACAGAGAGAACCTGAAAAGAAAATGAAGAAAGAAAGAAAGAAAGCAGGCTGTCCATTGGGGATACCATCATCCTGGAAGGTGCTAGAAACCTGACAAGCCACAATGCCTGGCTTGGTTTTGGGCCACCCAGAAGCTCAAATCATCTTCCTAGTGAGCAGGTAGCTGGGATGCAGCCGTCGTTAGCTCTCTAAACCTCACTTTATCCACCTGGGAAATGGTTTTTCCTGCCCAAGTCACTCAGCCATCCCAACTAGGAGTGTCCAGGTTCTTCAGAAGTCTTTCCTGAACAGAGATGGTCCCCAGCAAACCATATCTCGTGGACCTCTTGGATCAGAGCCTCTGTCGTCACTAACTCCCACCTTGCTCTCAATTCCTATTCTTCATCCTCTGTCCTTTCTGGACACCTGCCTGAGACTTTCAGGCTTTTCAGTAGCAAGAGTCACCAAGTAGGCAAACACAGTCTTGTCTGGGAGAAGGGGACCTGGGACATTGGAGCTGTCCTCTGGGATGAGGATGCTCTCAGAGTGAGGCCAAGTTGCTACCTGACAACATGGGGGCCAGCATCAGGTCCTTAGGTGTCCCTTATAATCCATTGGTCCTGGTCAGGAAACCAGGGGGGAAACACAGTATCTTGTAAGGAAGATCAGAGGAAAGGATGCAGATCTGGTGTTGCTGGTCCTCTGGCCAGAGCCTGATGCTGGTGGAAGCCACTCCCAGCCTGACATTTTCTTACATTGTAACATTGTACTTAAGTTCGTTTGTTTTGTTTTCTGTCTCTACAACAATTAGTAAGATTTATTTCTTATTGCTCCAGTGAGGTATTCATGACCACACTTCCTTTTTCGTTTTAAAGGAACAGCCACCCTGGCAGCAGGACCCAAGCAGGAAGCCTTTTCTTGTCTTTCTTTTTAATTTTTTTTCTTTTTTAGATTTTATTTTATATGTATGAATGTTTTACCTGAATGTGTGTCTGTACACCACGTGCATGCCTGGTGCCCATGGGGATCTAAAAAGGACAACAAATTCCTCAGAACTGGAGTTATGGATAGTTGTGAGCCACCATGTGGGTGCTGGGAACTGAACCCAGTGCTCTTAACCATGGAGCTTTCTCCCCAGCCCCCAGGGAACCTTTTCAATCATGTGCGTGCGCGCGCGCGCCCACACACACACACACACACACACACACACACACACACACACACACAC
>CAJQZJ010004953.1:2472167-2492924 GCA_907164525.1 Lophiomys imhausi | reverse complement strand
CACACACACACACACACACACACACACACACACACACACACACACACCAGTCCAGTCTCAGGGAATTCCTCAGGCTTGGGGAAGGCAGGAAGAGGAAGCCATTTGCTCACAGGGGGTCAACATGCAGAAAACAATAGAGAAAGCCAGGGAACCCCAGAGGTGACTCTGATAAGATTAATAAAACTGATAGACATCTAGCCAGACTGAGCAGGAAGAGGGAGCCGAGGCTGCTGTGACATCTGTGAGGTCAGGGATGACATCACTGCAGAACTTACTGAGGCATGAGAAAGTGGATGGACTGCTTGGAAGGTGTGCTAAAGTGTCAGGAGAGAGGTGGGGGTTGGGGGGAGAGTGCCCAAACAGGCTGTCAAAGAAGATCCACGCATAGGCAGGGCCCTCCCTCCACCGGTCACTCCAGGCTCACATGGCTTTGCTGCACACTCTTCATCCCAGGATGAGGTAGTAGGATCACAAGTTCAAGGCGAGCCTATGAAACTTACCAAGATTCTGCCTCAAAAATCAGTAAAAGGCTGTGGAGGGAACTCAGTGGTGGACTTCTTGCCTAGCATGCCCAAGGCAGGATTCTACTCTCAGCACAGAAAAGAAAAAAAAAATAAATAAAAGCCACAATTTTTTTTCTAGTAAATTGAGAAAATGAAACATACTTACTCCGCAGCTCATTTTACGGGGTCATTATCATTCGGACTCTAAAGGCAGTCAGAAATTGACCAGAGACCTGCAGACCACAGTCCCCACAGACACAGAATCAAAAACTCCAGGCAGAGCTTGAGGAAATTGAATCCAATGATTAACAAAACAACGATGATGCATCATGACCAAGAGCTCAGTCCAGGGAACTTGAGGATTAGACAACTCAGCCAATGGAAAACAGGGTGGTGACACCCCCACCCAATAGTCCCAGTATTTGAGGGTGGAGTCCACAGTGAGGTTCCTCCTCCAATTAGTGGTAAGGTGCTTGTCCAGCAAGTACAAGACCCTGACAAAGAAGGGGAGGATGGAGAGCTGTGGAAGGAAGGAAAAAGAGAAGCGAAATCAATGCCTGAAATCATTCACCCAGATTAACAATCAGGAAGAGTCACAGCATCTCACCGCATCAGCATAGACTTCCCTATGTTAAAGAGATTCCCAAAGTCAAGGAATCCATTTTCCCTTCACTTGGAGAAACCACATGATCACAGCACACCCTGCGTGGAGAGCTGCTTTGAGTGGCCACACACCTTCTGGGGGAATTAATTAAATGAATAACTTTGAGACTTTCTCTAGTTGACATTTCTACCAGATCTTTAACCAGTTCCTCACAATCTCTTGATTGTATCTTCATTGTGATCAAGAAATACTTGAGCCAAGTGTGGTGGTGCACACCTTTAATCCCAGCTCTTGGGAGTCCAAGGCAAGAGGCAATCGGATCTCTGTGAGTTCAGGTCAGCCTGGTCTGTAGAGTGAGTTCCAGAATAGCCAGGGCTGTTACACAGAGAAACTGTATCTTGGAAAAAAAGAGAAAGAAAGAAATATTTGAGGTGGATACACCTTTTTTTTTTTTTTCTTGAGACAAGATTTCTCTGTATAACAGCCCTGGCTGTACTGGAACTCGCTCTGTAGACCAGGCTAGCCTTGAACTCACAGAGATCTGCTTGCCTCTGCCTCCCGAGTGCTGGGATTAAAGGCGTGCGCCACCATGCCCAGCTGAGTACACTTCTTTTTTTTTTTTTTTTTTTTTTGTTTTTTTGATACAGGGTTTTTTTTAATATCTCTGGCTGTCCTGGACTCACTTTGTAGACCAGGCTGGCCTCAAACTCACAAAGATCCGCCTGCCTCTGCCTCCCAAGTGCTGGGATTAAAGGTGTGCGCCACCACCGCCCGGCCTTGGGTACACTTCTTAATATGCCTCATGAACTATTGGAATGTTAGTCAGATAAGCATAGTAAAAAAACACCACAAAAAAACAAACAAACAAACAAAAACCTCAAAAAACCAAGAAACAATCCCAGAAAACTATATTGCAATAAACATGGCTCTAACCACTCAAAATTATGTCATCTCTTGAGGGTGCTCCCGCCCCTTGGTTCTGCCATCCTGTGACAACAGATGAAACACAGTGGAGTCACTGCCCCCAGCTGGAGCCAACCACCCTAGACCATGCTGGAGAGGCCACATGGTCCTGCTGATAGCCTGCATCAGCAGTGGCCATGCCAGAGAGGTCTCAGGACTCTGCATGGAGGCCTCTGCCTTGGTTCACCAGCTCACAGCGGCCACATGTCACAGCCCCAGGCTCAAGCTTGTTCCTTGAGGGAACCTGCCCTGAGCTCAGGGCTGACCTGCCAAGCCACACACCATCCCAAAGCCAGTCACACCCTTTCACTGTTCAGTCCGTCCACACACTTTCTATGGCAGACGCCGTCCCCTGCCTGCAGGCTCCTTGTGACTCTCACCTGGCTTTGAAAACATTACCCAGAGAAGTGTTCCTTTCAAACAGGGCAGAAAGAACACACCACAGGGCCCCATGTGCATTTCCTTACAGCACGAACCCACCCAGCCTTTAGCTCCTAGAAGCTCGGGCTGTGTTGCTTTTTCCCCCTTCCCCTTTGATGCTGGGGACCTCAGTAGAGCAGCAAGCCGCAATCAGGACCAGGAATGTGCTCAGAGACCATTAGGGGAGACAACCCAGAGAAGTCCCAAGGAACTCAAAATGTACGAGCTGGAAAACACTCTATGAAAGGCCCTTTCAGCCAGTTCCTTTGGGAGTTTGCTTTTGGATTAAAAGGGTTTATTCAGGTCTTCACAAATAGCCTAGCTGGGCAACCCTTCCGCCATGATGGATTGCAGAGTGGAGACTGGCACGGTTTGACCGGGGATGCCAGGATGAAGGGCACATAACCAGGTGACACACCTTCAAAGGACAGAGAGGCTCAAAACATCCTAAAAAACCTGGGCAGGTCCCATAAAAGCCTGGGTGTTGAAGGTGTGGATGGAACACGCAGCCTTGGGCTCCCCTCCCCACTTCCGTACTGAGGGAAGAAAAATGACAGAAATGCCGTCTTTTATTTCCTTCACTCCTAGCAAAATGAGTGTGGCTTCCACCCCTCCTTCTTCCCCGGGTTCTACAGAGCCAACATGACTGGAGGACCATCAGTGTTCCTGGGGAATGTGCTCAGTTGCCCCCTCCGGTCAGCGGCCACAGGGTGTGCTATGGCCATGCTCGAGCTCTGGGCCCCTTCCGTTGAAATCAGCCCCGTCCCTGCGTTGGTCTAGAAGCAGAGCCCCTGGCCCTCCTGCCAGCACCCGTTGGTAGACAGGGGCCTAGGTCGTGATCAGTGAACCCCAGCTCCTACCCTGCTGGCTTCAGATGAGAAGATAAAGCCTGGGCCAGATCCTAGCACCGGCAGAACCTCTGAGGAGTTTGACCCCAGATGCACCTTGGTTATGGTCAGCTGGCCAAGTTGCCCTCTATTTCCCTCCATTTTTAATCCTTTAATGAGTATGCGCCCACCGTGTCCTACTGCTCATTAACACATATTTAAATAATTACGGAAAAATCCGCACTTTATGCAGCCTCAAGCACTCTGACCCCCTGCTTTCTGCAGCTGGTCTTAGGGTGTTCCAAATATTTGGCACCTTTTAATCCCTGTTCTGAAAGTACTTCTCTCTGTGCTGTGGTCTCAGCGGCCTGCACTGCACACCTGCCTCCATCCAGGCTCCCAAGTGCACCAAACACTCGCTTGTTCTTTCTCTCCGCCTCCCACCCGCTTCCTGGCTGAACTTGAGAGCCGGGATGAATGAGCTATTGAGAGAAGCCCTTGGCTGGATGCCCTGCACGGTCAGGGCTCCTCCAGGTTGGCAGGATTTTTCCAGCTTAGACCAAGGTTGGGTGGAGGGACTGGGAGGTCCCACTGGCTGACACAACTGGCTGACTGAAAGGTGGTGTGCATGTATAGGCACATCTATATCTATATCTATATATATATGCATATAAACAGATATGTATACATATGCACACATGTATAGACAGATCTGTGCATGTACATGCTTATACATACATGTGTGTAAATTATATGTGTCTATAACATATAACATATATTCACTTACATGTTTACTGTACATGTATGTTGACCCAGATACACACATGCCTACTACATGTCTACACAGAGGTACATACATGAATACATCCATCCACTCATCCATCTATCCATCCATTCATCTGTCCATCCATCCACTCATCTGTCCATCCATCCATCTACCCACCCACCCATCCATCTATCCGTCCATCCATACTCTGTCTTGTTCTAACCAATACTAGAACTTAAGACTACTCAGAGACCATCTAACATGCCTCATCATGGAGCCACTCAACCAGCATCATGAGTCTGATTCTGAGTCTGCTGTGGTTGCCTGCCAGCCAGGGGAGGTGCCAGGCCTAGGACATGTGTACATGCAGGGTGACTGAGGAGATAATGGCCTGGCCGACTCTCCTGCAGAGTCCATTGTGGACTGTCAGCCCTATCAGTGTGTCCTCTGTGTCTCTCTTCTTGGCCAGCTCCCTGAAGTCCCTTCTGTCTCCTTACCGGCAGGCCACAGTGTATAAAATGGCAGTAGAATGAGGTGGAGATGGAGACTCTGTGGTCTCTGACATCACAGACACAGTGGGGAGAAGGGAAGCAAGGGCAGCAAGCAGCACCCGGTGGGTCTCCTTAATGTAGGGGCTTAAAAAATTACTTACAATAACAATCATGCTTCTTACACACTAACCTTTTCTTTTAGAATGCTCTGGCCTGACGGTGACTGTCATGCAGTCCAGACGGCTCCCATGTGCCCCAACTCTGTTTCTATGTTCCTGATGCCCTACACCCAAGTGCCACACTTGCCATGATCCACCTAGCAGATCCACTATCATGAGATGGGTTCCTACTTCACCTGTCCTTGGCTTTACCTAATGTCCCTTTCTGTCACCAGACCTTCAGTACCTAGGGCTATGACATTTCCTGGTTTTGGTTCTCTGCCTTCCTATTGTATAGGCTCCAATACAGAAGGACCTTGGGGATGACATCCAGGCACCAAAAGGCAACTCCTTTCAGATGCCATTGCCACGAGGTCCCTGGAGTTGCTAGTGTCATGGAGACAGAAAAATGGGATGGTGGGTGCTAAGAGCTTCAGGAGGGAAAAGGTGAGTCAGTGGTTTCGATTTGTTTATTTGGCTGATTGGTTGGTTGCTGTTGTTTCCAAGACTGGATTTCTCTGTGTAGCCCTGGCTGTCCTGGGACTCCTCAGTAGACCAGGCTGTGTTTGAACTCAGTGATCCGCCTGCCTCTGCCTCTCAAGTGCTGGGATTAAAGGCCTACACCACCATCACTCAGCTGGGTGAGCCACTGTTTAATGGGGACAGAACTTTGGTTTGGGAAGGCTGGCGCAGACAAGGGTACTATTGATGACTCCACAGTGTGATGCTCTGAGCACCAGTAAGCTATTCACTGCTTAGGCTAAGGCGGTAAATACACAAGGTGTTTGTCTGTAACTAGAAGCAATCTGGACCAGAGAGATGGCTCAGCAGGTGAAGGTATTGGCCATCAAGCCTGGCAACTTGAGTTTGATCCCCAGGACCTGCATGGAGGATGGAGACAACTGACTCCCACAAGTTGTGCACACTGTGGTATGTGAGCACACAGACACATAAACAGACAAACAAACAAACAAACAAACAAACAATAAATAAATGGGATTTGAAAATAAAATAAAAACTTGCTAGCAGATGGGTCCTCCTTTCACAGGACCATGCATGAAAGGACTTACAGAAGTAGAGACAGGTTCTGGGCTAGGCTCCACCCCCAGCCTGCTATCTTTGGGCTGGGTGCCATCTTCTGAGAGCCAAAGGGTCACCCCAGGGGACAGGTTCCTGTGGAGAGAGGTATCTGTGTTGTCAAGATGTCACCACTGGGGAGACAGGAATGCAGGAGAGGTGTGACCTCCAGTGGCCTCACCTGAAGCTGCCACAGCCTCAACAATAAGGGCACAACAACTAAGGAGGTCGTTCCTTTGCATCTGAAGGTGAGGGGCAGGCAGACATTTATGCACCAGGGTCTGGATGGGTCACTGTCCCCACGTGTCCCCCAAACTGAGGACTTGCAGCGTTCACAGGAAGCTGAGTAAAAAGGTTCTTTGCACCCTGGTGGGGAACAGCAAAACCAAGGACAGCCATGCAGCCAGTGGGAAGAGCTCACATTCTAGGAATAGGGAATGGAGACAGAATCATTTGAGTGTGATAAAAGTGAATTCAAACCCAGAAAGTTCCCCATGCAAGGAAAGCCGGCTTCTCCAGACCCCTCCAGAGCAGCAGAGGAGAGCCTGGTTCCCATAGACTTTGCAGAGGTTCATCTTAAAAGATACAAGTTTAGGGACTGGAGAGATGGCTCAGCAGTTAAGAGCACTGACTGCTCTTACAAAAGACCCAGGTTCAAATCCCAGCACCTGTATGGCAGTTTATAACTGTCTGTAATTGCAGGGCGTGGTGGTGCACGCCTTTAATCTCAGCACCTGGGAAGCAGGGGCAGGTGGATCTCAATGAGTTCAAGGTTAGCCGAGTCTACAAAGTGAGTCCCGGACAGCCAGAGAAACCCTTTCTCGGGGGTGGGGGGATGGGGGGAAGATAAAAGTTTAGCAACCCCACCCACTGGGGAGCAGTAGCTCTTCACTCAAGCTGCTGTGACCCACTGGGACTACTCAGAACATGCCAGGCTTCTATGCTTCCCTTAGTTCCTTGGGCCTGTGGTCATATTGGAGAGGGCAGAGTGCAGGATCCTGGCAGGTAGAGGACCAATCTACTGCTGCCCTCATGAAATCTGAGGATCAGGCTGCCATGGAGCCTGAGGACGAGGCTACTAGGCTGTCATAGAGCCTGAGGACCAGGCTACCAGGCTGTCATGTGACAGAAAATCACAGCACATAGCTCCTAGGTGCACTGGGGCACCAGTTGTGGGTTGTATTTTGGGACTCATGACTCCAGACATGGGTCTGTGTGGCCCAGCGGCAGGTATGGGTACCTAGCCTTCTCTGAGCATGAAGGAGGGACTCCTGCCCAGGAATGACAAGCTGAAGAGCCAATTAATCTGCATGTGGCTTTCTTGAGGGAAGGACCTAGTAACGAGACCCATGGTAGGACACAGGTTGTGCTTTCTGGTGGACATCCATATGTCAAAAATGTATGAGCTGCTTTTCTGTTGCTGTGGTAAAACACCATGACCAAGGTGGACTTATAGAAGGAAGGGTTCATTTGGGCTGGCAGGTGGCAGGTGGCTTGGCAAGCTGAGGGCTTACATCTTGAACCAAAATCAGGTAACCAAAAGCAGAGAGAACAAACTGTAGGCATATGGCTTTGAAACCTCAATGCCTATCCCAGTGACATACTTCTTCCAGTAAGGCCATACCTCCTAAACCTACCTAAATAATGCCACCAATTGGGGACCAAGTCTTAAAATGCATGACACTATGGGGAACATTCTCATTCAAACTACCACAAACAGCAAGGTAGAGTCTCCACACTAAGGAACAACCCACGATAATACCAATTCAGCAAGGCTGGGTGGTAAGCCTTGGGCATGTTCTGGGGACAAGGCCAGGCAGGATTGCAGAAGGTGGCTGAGGTTGGAACCAGGAGCTCCAGCCAGGTAGCTAGGTGGACAAGGTAGCTTGGTCTACCTTGTCCTCTGTTCCCTGCTGAGACTGAGGCCTGCAAGTTGGTGTCCCCATGAAGCCTAGGGAGCCTGAGCAATGGAGGATACTGACTGGAACAGTTGTCCTAGAGATGCCATACACACACACACACACACACACACACACACACACACACACACACAAAATCTCCATACAATGAAGAATGTAGCTCATGGTCTCAGGGCATCAGTTGACAACACAGCCTCAAGTCAGCCTGATCACCTCACCTGAAGTCCTGCTCTGTCCTGTTCAGGAACCCTGGCATACCCTAGTGGTGGTCCTGTCCCACATGTCTCAATGCGACCCACACAGGAAGGAAGTATCACCCACCTAGGGCTGTGAACGTAAAGTAGCAGCTCAGAGCCGGTCTTCTCAGCTGGGCTCCCAAGTGTCTCCTCACTGTGCAGAGTGTCAGAGCATAGGGTCCATTTGTGTGACCCTACATGCTCTGGTCAGCTTGGGCTTGGATAACAAATGTTGAGACTGCCTACTAAGTGTTGTCAATGAAAGCACCCCCCCCCCGCCAATTCTCCTCTCTGTGGCATGGTCCTAAGTGCTGAGTGGCCCAGGACCCACCCCATGACCAGGGCTCCTCAGAGCCCCAGAGCCCACCACCCCTGACACATTCTCAAGCTCCTCTCATAGGACTTGTGACAAGGGTTCCAAGCAAGTGTCTGCCGTGAGTGACAGGTTCACAGAACCAGCTGACAGCTTCCTTGGTTCAATGAATATGCTGCCTCAAGTTCTTGAATTTTCTCCCTCTGCCAAAGCATCTACATTAGACCAGTCTCCATGTTATCAGAGGCTGGCAGCTTTCAGGGAAGAAGTGCATGGTGTCCCCAGGGAGCTTGAATGCAGGGAACAGCAGGTCTCTGGATCAATTCTGTTAGTTGAAAAGTTTAGGCCAGTGAACCCCACCCTTATGTCTTTTTTGTTGTTGTTGTTTTTTTTTTTTTTTGGTTTTTTGAGACAGGGTTTCTCTGTGTAGCCCTGGTTGTCCTGGACTCACTTTGTAGACCAGACTGGCCTTGAACTCACAGAGATCCACCTGCCTCTGCCTCCCTAGTGCTGGGATTAAAGGTGTGTGTCACCACGCCCAGCATCTTTTTTTTTTTTAAAGCAGAGTTTGACTTAATCCAAGCTGTCTTCAAATCTGATCTATAGCCAAGGGTAACCTTGAAATTCTCATCCTCTGCTTCTACCTTGTTCTTGTCTCATGGCTGAGTGTGACATCTGTGACTTGCACAGCTTTTGGAGGCTGGACACACAGCACAGCCACCAGTGTTTCTCAAATCTGATCTTCACTGCCCTTCAGCTGTCTCTGGTTCCAGAACCCTCTGAAGACACGGTCCCCTCCCAGGCCCCATGTGACTGACCAATTCCCTGTCCCACAGCATGCCTTCCTAAGTGTTCCTATTACAAACCACAAAGTTAAGGACTGAGGAAAGGACATTTCATACGGAAGTCTCTGGAAGGTTTCCTGTGAGTCCTGGAGGGTCTTGAATGAGTGTATCTGTCCTGGCTTGTTCTCTTCTGGGCTCTCATGGCCCGTGCTGTGGCTCTCGTGGCCTGTGATGTCAACAACCACACAACTCATGCAAGGTCTTCCTCCCAGTGGCCCTGTCCTGGGGTCTCTGCTTCACAGAGACTACTGAGGTTCCATCCAGCACAGGCCTTTCGACATCTGCTCTGTTCTCTTTCCTGCTCTCCACAGTTTGCGTGGACACAGCAGTGCCCCCAAGATGTCTGGCCATCTCCTCCCCTCTCAGGTCAGGCCATCCAAGGCCAGAAAGGACAGTGTCAGAGCTCCTGGCTCTGTCTAGAGCTGATAGAGTCACCACCACATATGGAAGTTGTTCGTGATCTGACCAGCCCTGCATGTCACCTTGCCAAGCCTGGCTCTGGGTGGAGACCCCAACCCCCTGTCAGCAACTGGAGGAAAATAAGAAAATAACCAAAAACAAGCAAGAAAGATATGGGGGAACAGGCTTCCCAGATACTCTTTGGAGTGGAGGCAGGCAGGGGAGGCTGCTGGGAAGCCCAGCAGTGCAGGAGATAGAAGCCAAAAAAACAAAGGCCCTGGTAGCACTTGGCAAAGCCCCTTCCCCTTCATCCCCTCTCTTCACAAGGACGGGAAGGTGGAAGCAAGGAGAGCAGCATGCACCCAGACCTGGTGTTTTCCTCATTTTGGAAATCTCAGGAGAGCCGACTGTTTTATCAAGATGCTAAAAATAAAAATATTTTTGAAGGGCAGCAAGATAGGCTATTCGTGAGCAGCAGGACGTGGCTTTTGGGGTGCAGGCGCTCCTGCCATCCATACCCATTAATCTGTTTTAATGAGATGATGAGGCCACAAGCTGGGGTCAATCTTGCAAGCCCCGCCCCCTGGTTGTGCTGTTGGGGGTAGAGCCAGGCTTTGAAGCTTTGTTTTGCTTTCTTTGCTCCCCACCTACCCCCTGCCAATTAACACCAGGGAGAAATTACACCCAGGTGTGGCCCAGTCCTGACCCTGCCAATCAGGCCCTTTTATCCCTTGGGAGGTGGGGGCTCCGGACAGTGGCTTCAGAGGCCATTGTTCAGTTATCACGAGCGGAGGGGAATGGAGAAGCCTACCATGTGCTGGACTACCTTTGTGACCTACTGGTGCCCACAGAGATGCCACACCCAAGGGAGAGCCTTCAAAGCTATGGGGCCTGCAGTATGGAATGCTTTCCCTCCAGAACTCCATGGCTGTCTACTTCCTGTCCAAGTTACGGCTCTGATGATGTCTTATTGTGGAGGAAGCAGTGCCAGAGGGGTTGTCTTCCCCATGGACTTGGGGTGTGAGATGTGTTCACTCCTTTCATAGTGTTTGTCATAGCACAAAGCCATTCTTTAAAAAAAAAAAAGGATTCATTTTATTTTTAATTATTTATCTGTGTGTGAACACGCGTATATGAATGCACTGCTCAAGGAGGCCAGAAGAGGGCATCAACCCCCCACCCCCACCCCGAGAGTTACAGGCAGCTGTGAGCCACCCAGTGTGGGCGCTGGGAACTGAATTCAGGCGTACAAGAGCAGTATATACTCTTAACTGCTGAGACATTTCTCCAAAACATGTTTGTTTTCCCTTTCCCTTGTCTCCTGAATCCAGCTGTGACTACAGCTGGCTGTAGGACTGGCTACCATCACTTCCAAACCCTGCCTGGCTTGGCAGTGCCAGGTTTTCTCAAGCACCTATAGCATGACAGACAGGCCACTGAGGCACTGACAGCATCTGCCACCCCACAGCCAGGGTTAGCACTAAGTGATCTCATACATGTGTGCATACATACACGTATATGCATGTATATTTGCCTGTGTGTCCACCTCTCTTCTCACTCACCCGTCTCAACAGTTCTTTCACAGATGGGAAAATTGGCTCAGAGAGGGTGTGTAAGTGGTCAGTGTCACACAGCTGGGGAACCAGGTTTGGGATCGGGGTGTCTCAGAGTTTCTACTGCCGTGAAGAGACACCATGACCACAGCAGCTCGTACAAAGGAAAACATTTAATTGGGGCTGGCTTACAGTTCAGAGGTTTAGTCCATTGTCATCATGGCAGGAAGCATGGCGGCACGCAGGCAGACATGGTGCTGGAGAGTTCTACATCTGGATCCATAGGCAGCAAGGAAGAAAGAGTCAGCCAGTGGGCCTGGCTGAAACCTCACCCCACCCCATGATATGCTTCCTTCAACAAGGCCACACCTTCCAATAGTGGCACTCCCCATGAGCCTATGGGGGCCATTTTCATTCAAACCACCACACCAGAGTTCCCCCCTCAAGTAGTAATGCCCCTCACTTCCCTAGTGCTGTGCTGTGGGGGTTCTCTACAACTGTCTGCTAAGGATGCCTGGCTGAGGGAAGTGCCCGGGTTTGTAGCCCAGGAGGTGTTCACATTAATTATGCGGGCACATGTTGCTGATGGGACTGGTGTTCTTGGAGGGCCTGGCTCTCATTTGTTTGACTTCCTAAGTATCTCAAATGGCTCTGGGCATTTGCCAGAGGGAAGTGCCAGAAGTGTGGCCACATATCAGGCCAGTATTTAGAACTTGCTTTACACTCATGAGCAAGTTCACACACAGATAACACACTCATACATGTATATCCGTGTGTGTACTGGTGTGTACTGGCATGCCGCACTGACTACACACAATACACTTCCCCAGTTGCTGAGCAGAGGGACTAGGGACCAGCTTGTCCCTGACACCTGTGGGCTGGGAGAGACTCTTGTGTCCACCCTGGCCATGTGTTCTTGTGTGGGTGGTCAGACCTGAAGTTGGGGCTTGAGGGAAGGACAGAAGGTGAGGACTCTGGGGCTCCGTGCACAGTCTCCTGGAGGACCCCGGGCTGAGGCGCTGGGTGGTCTCACCTGAGCCTGCTCCAACAAGCTCTCTGGACTTGAAGATGAGTCTCGGTCTCAGGGTTGTGGGGTTAGGAGGAAGGAAAGAACTTTGCTTTCTTCTGTCCTACAAGCCCTAGAAGAGGAGGCAGGCGTCACAATGCCTGTCTCTGACTCAGTCCGGGGACATTCCTGGGGTGCTGGAAGGACTCAGGTAGTTGGCGTAGGGCTCACATGTGGTGTGCACCCCAAGCACAGGGGTAATTCTTACTGTTAGGATGCACGGTTGTCAACCAGACAAGTCTTGATGTGGCAGAACCTGGAGCCTCACACTTTCTGCCAGGTCAGAACTGGGACCTGGGGGATTTGACGTACCCTGCTTGTCATGTAGGGTGTCGAGACCAAGGAATCTGAGGTCACATGGGGCTTGGACATTCAGGCTTAAAGGGCAAAGGGTCAGATGCTCCAGATCTGCAGCTATGGCTGGGGGATCTTTCTCACCTTGGAGCTCCAGACAGGGATGAGAGAGGGTCTCGAGCAATAGGGTCACAAATCTGGTGGTCTCTACCTGAGGTCACTCCAGAGCCTGCTATACACCTGCCTCCCAGACAGCCCAGAGTCCACTCTGAAGCTTCTTCCTCTGAGTCCTGGGCTTTCTAGGGTGGCACCAGGCTTTGGAGAATTAAATAAGTAAAACCTCCTATTTCCAGTTGCTTCTTGTCCTAACCTCTCTGAGTCTTGGGGCTTTGGAGCCGGCCAGGATCAATCAGAATTCAAGTCACAAGAGCACCCATCTCCTCCCTGGGGCTGCAGAACCTTCAGTCCTCGTTCACTAATATTCACCTAGTTCATCTGCACTTAGCAACCATGTTGCTGCTTGTCCTCTTGCCTGACGATCTGGACAAGGGACTCCTCTGCTCACTCCCACAGCCATGCCTAGGGCTGGATTTGTACCTGAAGCATGCTGGGCACCCTCCTCTTCCATCTTTGAGGGTGTGGTGTGGATGAATGGGCTTCTAGTTGTCAGTTGCAGGCCCTGAAATGGAGAAGCTACCCTGTGTCCTGAGTCCCAGGGGGATAGCGTGGTGTGGATGGATGGGTCCCTGCTGAAAGGATCAGGGGGAGAGTCGGAGGGTGCTGAGAGGGGTGCAAACCAGGTGTGAAGCAGGGTGCAGATCAGGGTGCTGATCAAGTAGTGCAGATTAGTGATGCTTACAACAATGTCTTTAAAATTCATTGTGTGATTCCACAGTGGACTGGTCTGAGCTATGTGCAGCTGCCTGGCTAGCTCTGGGCCTATGCTTGTAGGTGTGGACAGTGGCGGCCCAGCCTGTGTGGCACCCTGTCCAGGGCTGACTTGACAACAGGCTCCTGGGGTTCTGAGACTGCCATTTGCCTGTAGTCGCACGCACACTCTGCTCTCTTGGGCTTTTCTACCATAGGCTTTAACACAGCAGTTTTCAACCAATGGGTGGCAACCCCTTTGAGGGTTGAATGACCCTTTCATGGGGGTCTCATATCAGCTATCCTGCATATCAGATATTTACATTCCAATTCATAACAGTAGCAAAATTACAGTTATGAAGTTGCAATGAAAATAATTTTATGGTTGGGGGTCACCACAACATGAGGAACTGTATTAAAGGTCCATAGCATTAGGAAGGTTGAGAACCACTGGTCTAAAGGTACTCAGGGCTCAGAGATTATCTCAGAATAGTAATTTTTCAAAGAGGTGAAGCGGTAGGTAGCACCCAATGAATGACAGCCCCCCAAAGCACACTCACATGCATATGCATGTGCAACACACACACACACACACACACACACACACACACACACACACACACATACACAGAAGCTATTCTCTTCTGAGTGGGCCATAGACAGGGAACTTGTAGACCATCCACTTCTAGTACCCTAAAACACCAAGACCTTGAAGGCCAGGCAGCTCAGACTGGTCTCTGTCCAAACAGATTTCAACTGGCTGTCATGATGGCTCAAGTCTCTAATACCAGAACTCAGGAGACAGAGACAGGAGGATCATGAAAAGTTCCAGGCTAGCCAGGGTTACATATGGAGACTCCATCTCGAAAACAAACAAAGATCATGCTGCTGGCTGTGACCAGGCCCTGCGGCCCAAGCCACAAACACTTTCTCCAAGCTCATGAGTGAAACTGGGCAGAATAACAAGAACACCCCAGAAGGTCACCGTGGGGACTGAATAGGATACGCGTGTAATATTCTTAGTGTGGTGACAGCACCCCGCCAGTATCCGGGAAATGGCAGCATTGTGTGCCTCGCCCTCATCATTACCCGGGCACAGTTGCTTCTTTGTCTCCACGCCTCGCCACCACACACTCCAATCTCAGTTGGCTCCTGAATCAAAGCTTCTTGGCCCGCTGGATTTCGACACAGGAGGCCCAGCTTCTGGGCTCCTTCTGGCCTGGCAGGAAGGAACCAGATCGTCCAGGGCTGAGGCCTCAAGGCGCAGAGGTGCAGCTGGCAAGGAGGGCACCATGCCCCCTAGTGGACAGAAAAGGCTGCTGAACTCAGGTGTGCAGGTGTGTGTAGGCAAAATGTCCTGTGTGTTAATCCGTTCTCCCCAAACAGACATAAACAAAAACAAAAACAAAAAAAAAAACGAAAAAGTAACTCGTCAAGGGGAATACAAAGAGAAAACAGGAGCCAGGTACCTCCAACTTTTGATGCACCCTGTGGGCTAATCAGACTCAGTGTTAAAAGAACCAAAGGGAGGACCCTCTGGTAGGCACGGGATTCTTTCTGAGTTGATATGGGTGTTCAGCATCATTGGGTTTGTAACTAGCAGAATCTCTCTCTCCATGTGGGTCACAACTTCCTTCGACTAACCACTTCCTAAGAAGGTTTTTTATCTCAGGAGTTCCCATCTGTCAAGTGTTGGCCTTACTTCCCGAGTGACTGGAGTCCTATTGAAAAAGTTTTTGCCAGCACTGATGCCATAAAGTATTTCCCCTGATTCACCCTGTCAGTGTCAGGACTTACATTAAGGTGTCTGATCCATTTTGGAGTTGCTAGGAGCTAGGGATCCAGCTTCACTGTCCTTCATAAAGAATTCAATTTTCCCATTGCCATTTGTTGAAAATACTGACTTTTAATTTTATGCATATGAATGCTTTGCCTGCATGTATGTCTATGCACCATATGCATGCCTAGTGCATACAGTGGTCAGGAGAAGCCTGGATCCCCTGGGACTGGAGTTACAGATGGTTCTGAGCCACCATGTCGGTGCTGAGAACAGAAACTGGATCATCTGCAAGAGTAGCCAGTGCTCTTAACTGCTGAGCCATCCGTCTATCCCCATTTCATAACTTTAAAATTATGTGTGCATCTGTCTGTGTATCTGTACACATGTACACCTATGAGTGCAGTGCCCATGGAGGTCAGCCGAGGGTACTGGACCCACTGGAATCACAGGCAATTGTGAGCTGCAAGAGTGGATGCTGAGGACCAAACTTTGGTCCTCTGCAAGAGCACTTCACTGAACCATCTTTCCAGACCACGAACATTGTTTTTAAGCCACCATTTGGAAATAGCTCCATTGAGCTATTGGACAGTGCAGTATTACTAACTAAAAGCCCACATCTTTTGGCATTTAGTATATTCAGAATTGGACACAGTAATTGTATTCGTTTTCTGTTGCTGTGGCAAAGCGCCAGGACCAAAGCAGCTTATAAAATAAAGCATTTAATTGGCTTATGGTTTCAGAGGGTTAGAGTCCATGATGACCGAGCCAAAGCATGGAGGCAGGAAGACCTAAGAGCTGACATTTTATCCACAATCAGGAATCAGAGAGCTAACTGGGAATGCAATGGGCTTTTTGAAACCTCAAAGCCTATTGGAGCCATTGTCATTCAAACTGCCACAGTCATGTTAGGCATAAGAGTGTTTAAATTTGCATATATAATATATTTCAACCCCATTCCCTCTGAATGGGGTTGAAGTATATTTTTGCTTCTACTTTCTCCTTAACTGGTATAAATGCATATAAACTCACAGCATGGACACCCGATTCTTGACAAAGGTACCCAAAATGTCCATATTTTATTTTCCTTTATGATGAATGTGTTGTCTACATGCATGTTTAATTGGTGAATTTTATACTATCCTATATAAGTGATAGCTCAATGGAATTATTTCAAAAAGTTGGCTTTAAAACAATGTTTGCGGCCTGGAAAGATGGCTGGGTGTTTAGGAGCACTTGATGCTCTTGTAGAAGACCAAATTTTGGTTCCCAGCATCCACTCCAGCAGCTCACAACTGCCTGTAACTCCAGCTCCAGTGGTTCCAGTGCCCTCTTCTGGCCTCCGTGGGCACTGAACTCATAGTTGCGCATACCCACAGACAGATGTACACTTACACTTAATTTTTTTAAAGTTATAAAAATAAGGACAGAGAGATGGCTCAGGACTTAAGAGCACTTGCTACTCTTGCAGATTGACACATTTTCTCAATCATTCACTTTTTTACTGAAGTTAGAAGATGATGGAAACAGAAATTTTAAAAAGTCAAATTGAGATTCAGAAGATTTTTTTTTTTCAGTTTCCCCAGAGAAGTTTATCTAGGGAGGGAATTAAGATTTGTGTCCAGTTGAGACAAAAGCAGGACACAGAGAGCAGAGTCAGAATAAGGGGGTGAATTGGGTGTTCAAAGAATTTGAAGGGCGGGGGCACAAGGTTAAGAACCAGGAGGGCTGCGCAAGGGAGGTGACTGGGTAACACTCACAGCCTCCCGAAATTACCCAGGAGCTCTCTTGGGAGCAGTGTCCTCCCTTTGCATCCTGCCCATATGCCTGGTCCTCTGTTTCCTCGTGTCATAGTCCTGAGGAAGACATGGGGACCATTCAGGGAGGAGCAGATCCCTCCCTCCCCAAGTCAACCTCAGTAAAGCAAAATGACATAATCACTCACTGGTGGAGGAAGGAGGAAGGAGGATGGGGATGGGTGGTGGGGATCCAGCCCAAGGAGGCTGGAACTGCAGGGGGAAACTGTTGCCTTTGAGTGTGATCTATCAAAGAAGATGCACAAGGGGAAGACTCAATTGCTGGCCTACGGACTTTAAAGTAATTGAATCATGAGAGCTCTGACCGCATCAATGTGCAGAGTTTGACTCCATTATTGGGAGATAGAAAAAAGATAGGGGGCCTGCCTAGAAGAAGCAGGTCCCCAGGAGAAACCTTTAAGTGGGGTTTCCTGCCCCTCACTGCTCACTGTTGCCCTTTCTGCTTCCTGGCTGCTGTGAATTGAGCAGCTTCCCTCAGCTGCACTCATCCCTAGATTCTGGCCTCACTACAGGGTGACAGCAACTGAGTCAACTTATTAGAGGCTGAAACCTCCAAAACCATGAGCTGAAATAAATATTACCCCCCTTTTGAGTTGTTTTCCAAACTGTTTTTTAACAGTAAAGAAAGGCTAACTAAAGGGACTTCAGGCATGCTGGAAAATAACCTACTCAGAATGGTAGCTTGGAGTTGGCTTGAGAGGGAGCTGAGAGAAGATGGGGATGGGTCCCCAAGCTGATCTAAGCTTTTGTATTTAATACATTAAGTTCTATTTTTGACTGACAGAATATTAGTAACATCATGCAACCAAACAATGCATATATTAGGTAAGGATTGGTCCACACTGTCTCATAAAAGAGGTTCCTTGTGGTGTACACCTTTAATCCCAGCATTCTAGAGGAGGAGGAAGGCCTATTTCTGTGAGCTCATATTTCTGTGAATTCAAAGCCAGCCTTGTCTATAGAGTGAGTTTTAGGAAAGCCAAGGCCACACAGAGAAACCCTGTCTCAAAAAAAAAAGTAAGTTATCTGAGGCAAAGAGGACAGGACAGGTCCAGGGGTGTGTGTGTGGTGGCTGGTGATAAATGTCACAGTCTTCAGGGACAGCTACAGATTGACCAGGGATTGACCCTGAGCAGCGCAGGCCTCTTATTTTTCCACCTTCAGAGTAACTGTTGGGTCCAATAATAAACACGTGCTTCAAGACATAGGATGGAATTTATGCTGAATATTTTCATGTTCTTTCAGCTCTAACTGGAGAGGAGGTGGATCATAACTCTTTTCCACTTAGAAAAGGGAGGAGTATGGCTGGAGACATGGCTCAGTGGCTAAGAGCCTGTGCTCTTGCAGAGCACCTGAGTTCAGTTCCCAGCACCCATGTTGGGCAGCTCAGAACCACATGTAACTCCAGCTCCAGGGAAGCTGGTGCCCTCTTCTGGTACTCCACAGGCAACTGCCCTCGGACAGACTAAACAAAATATGCATAATATGATAAAGTGTGCTAGTCTCTTATGTTCTCTTCCTCTCAGGCACAATTCCCTGACATTTCCCTGGAGTTGGTTGGAAGTGTGGCTCCCCAGGGTCACTCAAGGAACCTCAAATCAGGAACTATTCCTTATCACAGCTCTGGCTGACTCAGACCCAGGCTGCCCCTGGAATGCCACTTCTATGACACCTGTAGACCTGGGGGTACTGGGGTGATGGGTGGAAGGTCAGATTAGCTTGTAAGTGTCAGTGTGGGAACAGGTATTAAGAACAGAAAGTCATGGTAGTATGTCACATGAACCTTCCTTTCCAGGCTCACTGGTGCTCAGTTGCAGCCTTCCCCCCCTTCACTGTACATCACAACAGAAGGGCAGGTCTGAGCTTCCAACCTCTGTCTAGCTGAGTTTCACAATGTAGAAAAACATTGGCTGGCACTTTCATTGGTTCCCAAGCACACCTCAGAGATTATTTTTATCTTTAAAAGCTTAAGGGTACACATGTGTGCTTGTGTGTGTGGGGGGGTGGGGTGTGCATGCTTGCATACATGTGTGTGTGTGCTTGCGCATGTGTGTAGGTTAGAAGAACTTGCAAGAGTCCATTCTTTCCCTCTACCATGTGGCTCCTGGGGATCAAGGTCAGATCAGGAATTTTGGAGGCAGGAGCCTCCTGTCAGTCCTTGCTTTATCTTTTAAATCTCTAAGAGTTAAACACAGAAAGGGAAACACTGTAACCCTGGGATCTGACAGTGACCTCCAAACTCTGTCTCCAGTGGCATGATGTCACTGATAGAGTTGGAGTCTTTACTCCCTCTGCATTTTGAGTGGATGTGTGGCTGAGAATCGCAGGAGTCCAGCTTTGGGAAAGCTGGACAGTGTTGAAAGGAGGAATTGTTCCAGTCTCAGATGCAAGAAGGTGGCATGCTGATGGAGCTGACATGTTCAGAGACCTGTCGGCCCTGGACAGGACCCTTGTAAGATGGAACAAAGGGCCCACAACTGTGTCCGAGTGGGTCCACCTCCACACAACTGTCTTGTGGACGTGAACCTTGGAGCAGTGTGATTATTGAGGGGACATGTCACCTTGAGAGAATGGCCTGCGTGTCACCAGTGTGACATCATGTCCTGGCTTGGCTGATCCAGACAGTGAGCAGGTCAAGCTTCTTGTGTGCCTACAATGGGACTCCTGGGCTCACGTGGAGGCCAGGGCCGTAGTTGTCACAGTAACTACTGTGTAATCTTCTTGTCTAAAATTCCCCAACGGACTATGTCTTATGTAAGTGGGAAGCCGTGTTGGAGAGAGTCTGCCGAGGGTAGCAGGTACCTTGCAGTCAGAACTAAGGGAAGTGCCCTCTTAGGCATGTGTGCCATCTCGGTGGGTGGGTCTCGTATCACAAATATGACATCCAGCATCTTAGCGTCAAGCATGGTAGCTGTTCCTGGCACATGGTCAGCATTGTGTGGATGAAGGTTTGGGGGCTAAGGTGCTGGGAGCAGGTCCAGGTGAACCTAATGGGAGGGAGGGGCTATGGGCAGAGCCTCACCTGAACCCCTGCTGTCTAGTGGAGGCCTGGAGGCTGGCTGAATGCTGGGCTAGCAACATAGTGCTTAATCTTTCTTTTCTGTTTTTGAGAGAGTATCTCATGTAGCCCAGACTGGCTTCAAGCTCATTATATCACTGAGAATAACCCTCAACTTCCGATCTTCCTACTTCCACCTCTATGATACTCTTAGTGTTCTGTTGCTGCAAAGAGACACCATGACCATGGCAGCTCTTATAAAGGAAAACATTTAATTGGGCCTGGCTGACATTTTTAGAGGTTTAGTCCATTATCATCACAGCAGGAAGCATGGCAGCATCCAGGCAGACATGGTGCTGGAGAAGGAGCTGAGAGTTTTAATCTGGACCCACAGGCAGCAGGAAGACAGAGAGAGTCTGGGCTTGGTGTGGACTTTTGAAACCTTAAAACTCACCTCCAGCAACATACTTCCTCCAACAAGGCCACACCTCCTAATCCTTTCAAATAGTGCCACTCACTTGTGACCAAGTATTCAGATCTGTGAGCTTGGGGAGGGCGCATTCTCATTGAAACCACTGCAGACACAAATCCTGGTTTATGTAGTGCTGGGCACCGGACTCAGGCCCTCATGAATGCCAGACAGGTGTTCTACCAGTCAGTGACAGTTAAGCTTGACATTCAACTTGATTGAACTGAGAGACACCGAGATTAATAAGATACGATTCTCTGTGTGTCTTGAGAGCATTTCCAGAGAGGACTGATGCGTGAGTCAAGAGATGAGGGGAAAGTTGTGCCTGGTGGCTGCTGGGGAAACACAGTGTGTGTGTGTGTGTGTGTGTGTGTGTGTGTGTGTGTGTGTGTGTG
>CAJQZJ010004953.1:2462117-2472157 GCA_907164525.1 Lophiomys imhausi | reverse complement strand
TGTGTGTGTGTGTGTGTGTGTGTGTGTGTGTGTGTGTGTGTGTGTGTTCTGTATGGAAGCCTTTGGCTCTGAAAGGAATGGAATTCTGAAACCCTTGAACAGAGGAGCAAAGTGAGAAAGACCTTCATGAGGACAGGCCCTACAGGACACTGTGTGTGTGTGAAGTCCCTCAACATTCACGTCTGGAATGGCTGGCTTATCAACCTGACAGGACTTAGAATCACCAGGGAGACTCACCTCTGGGTATCTGCAGAGAGGCTTACCTGAGGGACAAAAACCTTCTTCCTCAAAATGGGCACTCCCTCCCCCAAATTTTATCAACTCTTTGTGAGTTTCCCATCATGCACCCCAGTCCCACTCTCTCCCTGTCCCCTTGTATCTGCCCTTGCAACCTCCCCCACAAATAAAATAAAAAACAAACAAAATAAATAAAACAAAACATAGAAACTATGTCAGTGTGGGAGCATTAGTGTGTCACAGTGTGTCCTAGTGTCTAACCCTCTGACCACACATCTTCACTTGAAAATGTTCATTGTAATGAGTCATTGTTCTGGTGTGAGGCCTCTGGTTTCTGTCACTTCATCAACATTAGATCTTTACTGGGACTCTTCACAGTTATCTTGTTGTTGCCCTGTATCATGGAGATCCTTCAGCTTTGAATCAGCAGGACCAACCTTTTCATGAACTCCAGCAGATCACAGGTGATGTAGATTTTGGGGTAGGCCAACTCAAAGCCCTGGATCCGGGCCTGGGTGGTAGTTGAGCTGGTCAGTCCTCTGGCTAGCCCACCCCATGCCACCACAGGAAGGAGGCAGGGTCAGCTCTCCTGCTGTCACGCTCTTGGTGTCAGCTGACCTGTGCCTCTGCCATCAAGACCAGCTCCATTGTATTGCCCAGGCAAGGTGCAGAGCCTGCTCTCTACAGACAGTGAGGGGTAAGGCTAGCTCTCCTGCTCTCATGACCTCTGGGCTAGCTCTCCCAACTGCTGCAGGTGGCTAAGAGCCAGCTCTCCCTTGCTCTCACCCTCAGAGCCAGTTCACCTATGCCCCTGACACTGGGGCCAGCTTTATCATGCTGAATGTGGGCACATTTTGATGGGTGGCCCAGATACAAAGAGGTCTAAGGGGATGCAGCCATTACTTCTCTCTTAGGGAGTGTGTGAGGCTGATGAAGTTGCCTCTCCTCGAATGACATAAGACTGCAGTTTCTTTGGCCTTCCAACTGGATACCGGTGGCTCCCTAGGAAGCTCCAGGCCTTCAGTGTCTGACTGTTACTGCCAATGTGTCCATCCTCATGAGCTGAGCAGCTCCTGCAGTCTCAGAGTCTCCAGCTTGCATGTGTCCATTCCTGGACAACCCGTGAATGTCCTTTCATAAGACACACAAATTCTATTGGTTCTGTTCCTCTGGAGTGCTCCATCTAAGACAACATACATCTACACAGACAGGAAGTAGAATGGGAGAGGGTGAAGGAGGTGGGTGTTTAAGGAGGACTGAGCTTCAGTTAGCACAGGAAGACATTCTAGAAACAGAGGGTTTAGATAGCTGTACCGCAGTGTAAATGTCCTCAGTGCCACTGAACTGTGCATTTAATGATGGCTGGTTTGGTGAATCACATGCCATGCCATATGTATTTTGCTGCAATATACATTCTTGAGGCTGAGAGATGGCCCAGTGGTTAAGAACATTGGCTGCTTTTGAAAAAGATCTTAGTTTAGTTCTCAGCAATGACATGGTGGCTCCCAGCCATCTGTAGTTCTAGCTCCAAGGGATCTGGTACCCATTTCTGGCCTTTGTGGGCACCTGCACTCACATGCACATACATGGAGACACATGTACCTACACACAATTAAAAATAAATGTTGCAGGAGAGAAGAATAAACAAAAATTATTTTTTAAAAAAATCATTAAAAATTATATCAGTGTGTCAGTAGGTAAAAGCACTTGTCACCAAGCCTGGGGATTTGAGTTGGATCCCTGGGACCCACATGGCGGAAGGAGAGAATCAAGTATCACGGGTTGACCTCCACATGCACACAGTAGCACTTATGAACCACTCCAAATGCAAGTAAATAAATGTTTTGTGTTTTTTTTAAGTTCTTGAAAAGTCACCCTTCAGACAGCATTTGGGATGGTTTCACAGCAACATTGACCCATCATGGTTTGCATTCACAAAAGCCCCTTGGATCATTGGCCACATTGTCCCTTATTCTCTGGAATGTGAGATATCTGGAATGTGAACATGATCCTAAACTTTCCTCCCAACAGCACTTGTTGACTTGGCATTAAAAATGAATTATTTCATGTTATCCCACTGACCCCTGTTGTGTGTTCTAAAACCCACATTACAGGTCTCCATCTGTAGCCTGGTCCCCACTGGTCCCTGCCAACTCACTCAGGCATCAGGACATACCATGTAGCCTAGGGAAACTAAGGGCCTTCCTCCGTCAGGCAGACAGCATGCACAGCAGAAGTCTGAGGGGAAAAGGTGGATTGAACCCCCTACGTGAGTGACAGGGAAGTGGACCCACATTTCCTAAAACACACATTTGGCCAATGACTCTCCATGGCTTGCGGAAAGCTAAATGGAGTTGCATTCTAGGTGCAGTTGTCAGAATTTCAGATCTGTGGATTCCACAGAGTGTGAGGCCAATGAAAAGTGGGTTGGTTTGAATTTTAAAAGTGCTCAGTGTGAGGCTGGGGAGACATCACATGGGAAGTGGAGAAGAGGATCCCAAGGGCAGGCTGGCTGGCTAGGGTAGCCCAGTCTGTGAGCTCTGGGTTCAAGCAAGAGATGTTGCCTCCATACAAAAGGGAAGGAGCACCCGAGGAAGACACCTGGCTTCAACCTCTGGCTTCCACATGTACACACACACACACACACACACAAACACCCTTACCCCATGCACAATTATCTGATATGGATGTGGTTCTGGGGACAAGTCCAGAGGACAAAGGTTATGTCCATGTTTCCCTGGATGCCTGGACGTTGTTAGAGGTAGGCATATTTTGGCATTCTCTAGCTCTCAGTTTCAGACAAGGAAGTAGAGACATGGAATGATGTGTCTGAGTCTCCCCCAGCTGCCCAAGGTTGGAACTGGAACCTGAGAGCATCACCCCACACAATGTCCTATCCTCATTAGGTCTGACAAGGAACTGGCAGAGTCCTTCATGGTAGGACTTCGGGTTTGCCATTTGTACAGTGTGATTAAGGCAATAGTTGCTTTACTGTAGAAAAAAATGGCTAATTAAGTGATTTAACCAGTATTTATATTATCATTAATTGGTCAGCGGTGTTAATCCTTAACCTGCCATTATAAATGAATACACACAGACACCAGATGGATTTCTAACAAACCTTGGCCTGAACTGTGCAATTCTAGCCCATGTAAGCTAACTCATAGTTCTATTACCCAAATATCACCCCATATATACATATGTCCCTTTGGACTGCTATTCTCCACACTATGCCGATGTTCCAGGCCACGTGTAATGATCTTCTTTAATCCACCCCATGGCGTGTGTTCCTCCTTCTTCCTGCTCCTGGCTTCTCTCCCAAGATGCTCTCTTCTCTGAAGCACCTTAGTCTTGCCTACCTCTATCTTTGCCCAACCTCCAGGCCTCAGCATTCATTTAACCAATAAAAGACAATGTAAGTAACAGACAACAAGAAGGACCAATTAATATTTAGAATGCTTAACACCACCCCATCACTTTACCACACTGATTCTTGACCTCACTGTCCTTGTAACTGGGATGACAATAGTGGTTCCCTGCTGACACTGATGGAGATCAGACAAAGCGGTGCTTGGCGCACTGTAAGGCTAATAATGGAAGTGGTCCAATAAGAAGATGTATGTCAATGTGGGGTCAAGAGCAGGCAAGGGCTGGCTGGGCTCAGCCGGGTGGTATGTGTAGAGATGTCGAGGCAAAGAGAGGCCTGCAGACTCCATGTCCAGGCTGAGGCTGGGTACCATGTGGACTGATTGAGGCTAATGGTGAGGGATGGTCACAGTGAGATCTTTTAAGGCCTCTCTCACCATGTACCTTGTGAGGCTTCATGGTCTACGTAGAAAGAATGTTTATGCTTACCACTTCCTGTTTCCTGTTTCTGACTTCCTGTTTCCTGTTGGGATTAATCATTGGTAGTCATCATAAGCCACCCCTAGGAGGGTTCAGGGAGAGGCTTCAACAGTTCCTTTCCACTACCTCCACATCTGGCTGTAGCTTTCTCCAGCTAGCTCCCTGCCCATCCCATCCCCATTGGCAGCGACTCCCAACTTGGGCCATCTTTTTTTTTTTTTTCAAGACAGGGTTTCTCTGTGTATCCTTGGCCATCCTGGACTCACTTTGTAGACCAGGCTGGCCTTGAACTCACAGAGATCCACCTGCCTCTGCCTCCCCAGTGCTAGGATTAAAAGCATGTGCCACCATGCCCAGCCATTACAGACAGCTGTGAACTGCCGTATGGTGCTGGGATTTGAACCCAGGTCCTTTGGAAGAACAGCCAGTGCTCTTAACCACTGAGCCATCTCTCCAGCCCCTTGGTCCATCTTCTAGATGCTTCTTGTCCTATGTTGATTCCCAAACTCCATCCTGCCTTTATGAGTATTCACTTCATAGCACCCTCTTCAGCTACTTCCATAGGACCTCCCTGTTGGGACAGTGACCCATGCAGGGGTAGAGTATCTGGTCACAGAGGTAGTGGGATCTAGGTACTGTGCACAGTGCTGAGGGATGGAATGGCTGGCCACAAGGTGCTGTTGCAGCTTGTATGTGTCTTAAAACAACACAACTTTATTTGCTGACTCTTTGGGAGAACTGAGCCAGCTTGAGTCTATGGCTGACATCCAGGGTCTTGGTGGTAGCTCTGTAAGTCGCTCACCCTCCCAGGTTCTGCATGACTTGATTCAGGGCTGCAACATTCCAACTGTGATGACTTGGAGATCCCAGGCCATCTCTGCGTTACAAGGTTTTTGTCATATTCCAAGTCCCTTTGGCCTCAAGCAGTAACAGAGCCACAGGTTCTGGGATGAAGACATTACTGGACACCAGGGTCTGCAGAGGACCTCTGCAGTAGGGATGTTTTCCTGGACTCTGGGGTTGAGCATGCTCCGGGCACTGGGCATGTAGCTGCAGGCAGTTCTGCTCCCTGACATGCCTTAGGGCAGCAGTTCTCAACCAGTGGGTCCTGTCCCCTTTAGGGTCCGGGTCAAACAACCCTTTCATGGGGTCACCTAAGACCACCGGCAAACACAGGTGTTTACATTATGATTCATAACAGTAGCAACATCACAGTTATGAAGTAGCAATGAAAATAATTTTATGATTGGGGGGGTCACCACAACATGAAGAACTGTATCAAAGGGTGGAAGCATTAGGAAGGTTGAGAACCACTGCCCTAGGGGGTTCTTCCTGGAAAAGGAAGATTTTCGTGTTCTATGGCAGGGCTTTGCTGACAGTACTGGCCACAGAGGGAGAGGACCTAGGGGGTTAGATTCCTGTTCCCTGCTCAGCCTGCTTGCCTCTATCTGAGTGGGTTCACAGTAGCTAACAGTAGTGAATGGAGGCACCACACCTGCCCCTGTGCCCCTGGACCAAGAACACAGCTCTATCTTCTCCACCTTGTCACAAGACTCCTCACTAACTTTTGCTTCCAGAGCAAGCCACTCAAAGGTGATCCAGCGTGATGAATAACAGACAGGGGCATGCAGGCAGACACTGGCTCCCTTTTCCCATAACTCGCCACCTCTATTATTTATATACAGTTTAACTCTCCAAGGCGTAACTCTAAACCTCTTGTCGCCACCGCACCGATCCCTCTGTGCCTCCCCGGGTGAGAGCTGATTGGCTGGGCTGACCTCCTCCTCAGCATGCCTGCATTAGCTTGACTACTGTGAAGCCTCCCAAAGCTGAGCCCAGACATCCATGGCTCTGTTCCGCAGTTCAAGGCAGCCCTCTGCTCAACGTGAGCTCTGTTTATTATTGCAGAGAGGCAATTTTCAAGGGGGCTGTAGTACTTGTTCAAATTAAGGTGAAGAATGTGGACCACATCCGGGCTCCTCACCTGATGCCTCAAAGGCCTGTTGTGTGCCCAGGCCCCATCCGCCTGAAGGTCTCAATTAGCCCCAGGGAGTACTAAGACCACCTGTCTAGCAGACAGGGACAGGGACAGAGCAGGGACAAGCAGGGTGCCTGCATTGCCGGGGCAGACTGGGGACACCTGCTGGGCTTGGATGGAGAGCCTGCTGGAGAAGGTGGTGGAATTCCTTCTGGTCAAGAGACGGAGCATGGCTGGAGGAGAGGAAAGGTCGGCTTAACCCACAGGCAGCATCAGGCTTCACTCCTGCATGGACTCCAGCAGGCTGAGCATGAAGAAAACTGTCTGCCATGGCCTGCTGGCTCCTGGCATCCCAGAGTCTGGGTTATGTCAAAAGGAAAGGGTGTAGCATTGTGACATGCTAAACTACATGCAAGCGGAGCCCCTTAAGGAAACCGCCAAGGGCTGCGTCCCAGTACATACAGATGTCAGTCTTTCTTCCAGGGACTCACGATGCTCAGCAGCTTTATATTTTCTGCAGGCACACCCCTCTGCTCTGAAGTTTGGGAACTAGGTTTGCCAGGCAGCCTATTTAGTTAGTTTTGTTTTGCGATGCTGGGAGTGGAACCCAGGGCCTCACTCTCTAGGGGAGGAGAGTAAATAGTCACTGTTGAGGTGCACATTCAATTTGCTTTTCTTTTTTCCTTCCTTCTTCCTCCTTCTTTCTTTCTTTCTTTCTTTCTTTCTCCAACACCTCTCCCGTCTTGTGACAGGGTATCACTAAGTTTCCTGGACTGGTCTGGAACTACCTTTGCAGCCCACATAAGGCTTTCTTTGAACTAGAGAGCCTCCTGCCTTAGCTTCCAAGCTGCTGAGATGACAGGCTTGTGCCAGCAGGTCTGATTATAGAGCCCTTTAGGGTAGGTTTGCTGTGAAGTGAGGGCATAGGGTAGAAGAGACAGGGCCCAGGGCCAGGTGGGATAGTAAACCTCTGTCCATGTTCACTGCCTAGTGATAGAACCCCCAGTGTACACTAACTCTTGCTGCTGTCTCAGAATCTGCCTTGAGCTGGTTGAGCACAAGGTGCCACAGGAATCCCTACTGGGCAGAAGCTTATGCTCATGGCTCTGAGGTCCCTAAATCCCATCTTCCTAGAATTGGCAAGTAGGTGACAGACCACAGGCAAAGGGCTGTGTGAGGGGCATGCCACCTAAGGATTGTTGCATCTAGCTCTTTCTAGGTGACTGGCTGGAACAGCTCCACGTGGCAGGGAACACTCTCTTCAAGATGCTGGAAGGATGGAGATAACAGAGTGACACTCCACCAGGATGGGGTGGCTGGTCATTTTCTCTGCTCCTAGGAACACCTGAGCTTGAGATGGACAGGACACCTCCTAAAGACACTTCTTGCCATTCTAATGGCCAACAATGGAAAAAGAAGGGGCACCAGGGTGGGACAAACTGCAGCATTTTTTTTTTTGGTTTTTTTCGAGACAGGGTTTCTCTGTGTAGCCCTGGCTGTCCTGGACCCACTTTGTAGACCAGGCTGGCCTTGAACTCACAAAGATCCGCCTGCCTTTGCCTCCCAAGTGCTGGGATTAAAGGCGTGCGCCGCCACCACCCGGCGCAGCATTTTTTTTTTAAGTGACCACATGAAACCACCCATCACAGATGCTTTAAAACATCATATTTAAGTTTAGGAGCAAGGCAGGGGTCTCCAGCTCCTCCTCTCCGTCCTCACCTCCAGAGTTGGGAAGCCTGGCATTAAGTGGCTTCCATCCAAACTCTGGTACCAGAAACTCCTCGGACCCGGGTTCTGGGCTCTTGGCTGAGTTCTTGATTCCCAGAATCATCTTTGTGTGGAGCCTTGAAATAGTCCATTCTGTGAACAGGAAGAGGGATTGGGGAAGGACCCTTGGACACAGATGACTGCAGAAATATTGGGATCCTACCTTGCATCACATGCGTGTGCATGGCTAACCATGTACTTTGAATTCTGCTTTCTGTGAAAATGTGGGAGACTATGTGTCCATCTGGAGCTCCTTGTCACAAATCCCACATGCGTCTCTATGAGCCGCCCATCCGTCCCCCCATTTTCCTTGGTAAATGTGTGTATTCACCTCCATTGGAGGTGCTAAACCATTGTGAAACTATTTCCAAGTAGCCAACACTAAACCAGACTTCCTTCCCCCCGCCCACCACCCACCCGGCGTTTAGGGCGATCACAGTCTGCAGCGAAATGTATTTTGGGGCTCGGAGGTGATGGCTTTGCTGTAGGGAAGTTGGCTGTGTTTCTGGGTGGAGGTCACGGGCGCTGAAGTGTGAAAGTATTGCAGTAGCTCTGTGGCCTGAGGGGGTTGTGTCTGGGGGTCGAGCTGGGGGTAACTGGGAGTCTGTCTGGGCCTTTCTGCCTGGGATGGATGGGGGACCTAGGGTGTAATTGCAAGCTAGTACATTCTTCGTCAGCGCGGTGAGCCCCGCAGGAGAGCTGCCAGCTCAGGCACTGAACAAATCCAGGGCAATTTGACCAGTGGGTGGTCTCCTCATCACCCGCAATTAGACATGAGCAAGCCCTGCCCCAGACACTGCCACAGGGACACAGCTGCTGCCGGACTCAGGCTCTGGGCTTCGCATCCACCCCAACAGCTTGGGGAGCTGCATCTGAGCCTCCAGGCAGGTCCTCTGGGATGCCTCAGGATGTCTGCAACAGGTTGAGACACAGTCACCATGCTGGCAGGCAAGAGCTAGCTGGCACTACCGTGTCACTCTCGGGAACAGAGAGAGGAACACTCTCCCAGAAGGCTTAGCTGGAATAGGCATGAAGTCAGCCCACAGCACAAGGGGATGAGAGAAATTCTTTTTATTCATCTGCTTGTTTTTTTTTTTGTTTTTTCTCTCTCTGTCAGATAAACCGACCACCCATATCCCCTGCCTTTCCTTCTCTTATGTGTCAGGGTTGGCCAAAGACGTTACCTTGACCCCTGTATCTTTTGGGTTGTGGGGCAGGGTGGAGGCTACTCCTTAAGCTGCATGTCTTGCAAAGTATTGGGATTGGAACTCTGTGGTCCTTCTGCCTGTCTCTACAGAAAGGAAGGGTGGGTATTGTTTGTTTAGGGACAGAACTGTGGACTCACAGGTGGCAGTGGAGGGAGGTGATGAAGGCAGCCTGCCGTGAGCAGACACTGGCCACCCTTCCAAGTCCTGCGTGATGGCCTGGTGATAAGAACATCCAGGGGTTCTGGGAGGCAAGCCAGCTGCTCCACTGCCTGCTGAGCCACTCCTGGGCACAGCCACAGATGCTGTGAGTCAAATCCAGGATGCCCAGTTAGCTTTGAGTTTCAGATACACAACTGCGTTGAATTCCTACATCTGTTTGAATAAATTCCCAAGGAGTGTGTGTAAGAGAGAGAGACAGAGAGACAGAGAGACAGAGGGACAAAAAGACAGAGACACAGAGAATGAGAGAGCGAGAACAGAGAGACAGAGAGACAAAGACAAACAAACAAATACACAGAGAGCCATAGAGAGAGACAGAGAGCAAGAGAGAATGAGGAACAGTCTATGGACTAATCAGGGAATGGCAGGGCCTCTCCTTCTGAGGCTCTGATCCGCTTCCTGCCTTTTCCAATGTTGGGGTTCTAGGTGACCCTTGGTTTGTGGCCAGGTCCCTGGGGTCCCTGCCTTTGTCTCCACACAGTACCCTCTCTGTGTGTCTTTGAATATCATTTTCCCGAGGATGCAGGGATTCAGCTTTGTCCTCACTCACTCAGCAGGGCTTACTGAGCAAGGCTGTTGATGGCTGTCACTGAGGAAAGGCCATTCAGAAGCATTCTGAAGAAGCGAGGACTGGAGTGGGCTGCCTCTGAGGGAGGGATGTCTCAGTGGGAGCAGCAGCAAGTGCATGGGCCCTAAAGAAGAGGCAGCATGATCATCTGGGGGCTCAGCACAGGACAATGGGCATGGTCATCTGGGGGCTCAGCACAGGGCAGTGGACATGGTCA
>CAJQZJ010004953.1:2449933-2462107 GCA_907164525.1 Lophiomys imhausi | reverse complement strand
ATGGTCATCTGGGGGCTCAGCACAGGGCAGTGGACATGGTCATCTGGAGGCTCAGCACAGGGCAGTGTGCCTGGGACTGAGTTTTCTATCTTGTGGTTTCAGGCTTTTTAATTCTGTCTGGTTAAGAAACCTTTGAGTTCAGAAAGGAACAGGGCTCTATCAAGAGGCAGGGCCACACAGGATTGACTGGATGGGTCTTCACTGTTGACCCAGTCAACTTGAAGATCAGAAACAGATAGAAACCCCCAGAGATGGCTACAGTACCCATAAGGGACCACAGAATCTTCTTACAAATGCAGGTTATTTATGGAGGGAAAATAGAGTTCACAGTATACAGAAATTGAAATGGCAGGAGCATTATATATTAATTTTTATGTCTGCCTGTATGTACATGTATATATACATATGAATACTTTTTTCTGATTTGGTAGTACTGTATTCCCAAAGCCTGGGATGGGAATCCCACCCCCTGAACCACCATGTGCCAGCCACATGCCATGGAGATGAGGAAGCCAGTATTTCCTGCTGCCAGGCTTCCAGCCTTACTCCTGACCCTAATCCTTATGTCCAGGCTGACACAGTGGGAGCTGGAGGGGAGTCTCAGCCAATGGTGTGGGTGGACAGGATGGAGACAGAGGAGATCTGCAGCAGACAGCAAAGTGACCCTTGGAGACACAATATAGGCAACCCTGCACCCCATAATGAAGGACTGAGGTGGCCGCAGAAGTCTACTCTACCAATCATAAAATGACGGACAGCACAGCAAGGCCATGGTGTGTGTTTAGCTAGTTAGATTTAACAGGTAATTACATACTCGGGGAGAGAAAACTATTGATGGAGGGATGGGGAGCCAAGGCTGAAAAGACCTTGTACTTCACACTGGGAACCATGACAGTTCCTCCAGCATCTAAGAGTGTGAACATGCTGCATGAAAACAAAGCCCAGGAAAGTTGTCTTTCCAGAGCAAAGAAAGCAAAGGGCCATGTCGGAAACAAAACAAACCCCAGATCCTGGGATTCTGTAAGCGCCTTTGTCCTAGTTCTGATGGACACAGCAAATCCAGAAAAATCAACCTCAAGTGATTCTAAAGAGTGTCCCCTTTCTGCTGGCCTAATGGACCCATGTTAAGGGTAAGTATTTCCCTCAGCTAACCACATGCCAATCATGCCTGTGCATACCTGCATAGGAACACCCAGACCCAAACCCTATCTACCCCAAGCTTCTTGCCATCCTATCAGATTGACAGCTACCACATGCACTGAGGCACTCCAGGATCACGTCATACTGAATGAGGGCACTCAGGCTCCAGAGTCTTTCTCCAGTTACTGGATCACCTGCTTCACAAGGGACCCAGAGACCAGTCAATCCATGGGTCCGGGAAGTGGGTCTTCGAGCCTTTCTTACTTCAGAATGCCTGCCTGGATTCCAGCTCCAGCCTCCTTGGGACTGTATACATCTGCACAAAAGATGGTGGTTGCCCAGGTTCTGCCTGCTGCACCCTCATGTGGATGCACCGGGGGAGAGAAGAAGGGTTAAGTGTGTGTACAGCCACACCCAGCACTGAGTCAGAGGGCAGTCAGCCCTCCCTTACTCCCAGCCCCTGTGATGCATAGTTCAGACAGACCTGGCTTCTCTCCAACCAGATCAGCGCTGGCAGGAACCAGGGAACCACACAGCAGAGTTGCAGCCATCCTGGGACAGCACAGTACTGGCTTGCCTGTTCCCGCGGGCCTTGGGTCAGCAGGCTGAGTCCTAGACTCTTTCAGTGTGAAAGCTGGGGGTGTGCCTGGGTGCCTCCCCACCCTGAGGAAAGTGAGCTCAAACAAGAATTTCCTCTTCATGGAGTTATAGACAGGTGTCCATTGAAGAGGACAGATGCACGTAGGGCTGCTGTGGTGGAATGTAGCAGGACACCCTTGGCCTTCTGCTGTTTCTGGATCTGCTTTGGCTCAGCATTGCCTGAAATCATTCAGCTACTTTTCCTTAGGGTCACTCTGGGGCATGGGATAGAGCCTAGAACATCAGGAAGGCCTACCATGAGCACCCTTTGGGTCCTACAGCAGCAGAACATCTCCCACAAAGGAGTGCTGGTTCTTTGGCACAGGACTGGGCAGGTCCTTGAGCATGCCTGGATGTTGAGAGGTGCAGGGGGCGGGGCTTCTGTAGGCAGATGCCCCTGGAAACCAATGCCAGCCTTAGCTGAGGACATCTTTGCCTCCTACTACCCTGCCTCTGTGAGGCTGGAAGACTCCCATCAGCCCCAGCTCAGAAACACATGCCAGCTTATTCCTGTGCCATCTGCAAGGTTGTTTTATGTTCACTAAGCAGTCCTATGGGCATGCAGCACCGAGTGGGTCTCCATCACTGTAGCCTCTGGTCTAAAGGCACGAAACCAGCTCTGCTCCTCATTTAGCTGACACCTAGAGAGGGTTGTCTTCCTCCATCCACTCACCCACAGGTACTCATGCAATACTGAATCTGTCCATTTGGGCTTCGTAACAAACTACCACTGCCTTTGGGCTTGAACAACAACCATTTATTTTCTCACACTGAGGCCATAGCTGCAGACCTGGTCTTCAGAGGCCCTTCTACACGATTTGCAAAAACTGTCTTCTTTCTGTGTCCTCATAAGTTCATCCCTTGAAATGAGTCTGTGTCCTGGGCACCAGTTTGATTGGGTCAAGGTCACTTCCATGACTTCAGTGAACCCAATCACCTATTCAAGGGACCTATCTCCAAACACAGCCATATTCTGAGGTCCCAGCATAGGGACTTCATCCTATGGATTTTAGGGGTCCTTTTGTTCATGATGAGGGGGCAGGTGGTACCCTGGGATTGTGTAGGCTTGCAACAGAAGACAGTCCATCACACTGGTCAGTAAGATGGATGGTGAGTAGTGAATGGAGGATTGGGGATGAGGCCCCTCACCCTGGGCAGCTGTGGTAGAAGTTACATCTGGCTTCAGGCAAGCATCTGGGCTGAGTGCACAGAAAGGTGAGGTACTGAAGGATGCTCAGAAGAAGTGGCCAGGGGGGTTATGGCCAGTGGAAGGGGCATCTTGAGCTCAGTCTGAGTTCTGGGTGTTGACAAAGGAAACAAACAGGTGAGGTTTACATGGAGAAGCCACTGGAGGGTCATCTATATGGCTCTAGGGGCCAATGTGGGTACTTAGCTTTCCCTTTTACTGTTGCTATTGGAAATTAGAAGTCTCTTCTCCTGGGGGAAGGAGGAGGTGGCTTAGCAGGTAAGGAGCTTGTCATGCAAGCATGAGAATGTAAGCTCACCTCACCACCTGGGTAAAAATCTGGTTATGGCATGTGGCTGAATCCCAGTCCTGGAAGGTGTAGACAGTTGGACCCACAGAGTTCACTCGCTGACCAGTCTAGCTAAAATGACAAGCTCAAGGCTCTGTTAGAGACTCTGTCCCAAAAACCAAGGTGGAGAATGATACAGGAAGACACCCAGTGTTAACCTTCAGTCCCCACAGGAACACTCCCATGTGAACACAGGGACAAATGCATGCTCACATACATGTGGGCACACATGCAAACACCATATACAAAACATTTTTTTTAACAAAATGAAGTCCTCCTCTGGTCATTCTGACCTAAGAAGAACAGGTGTGAGCTATGAAAGCCAGGTGGTCGTGCCACCTTGGGGCACCCGTCATCAACCTCCAAGGAGCTCCATCCACACCCCCCATCTCGCCATAAGGCCAGGTGCTGGGCTGTGGAGGCGTCCCAGCTGGATGGCATTACCACAGTTACTGTAATAGAGAACAGGATTCGCTGACAAATTTGATGCTTTCTCCTATGGCTGCCGTGAACTCGACAAAGTGTGGGGCAAACCGCAAGCCGTCAGCATCGCAGCAAAACAAAAACAGGCTGGCAACAGAAAAGGCCACGCTGTGCAGGGTCTGGGCAGAATTTGCTGGGATAGGAGGCTGCACATGGGGAGGGGCCGCTGGGGTAGGCTCAGGTCAAGCCCATTGTGGGGCGGGTGAATGTGTGGCTGCTGGGGGTAGGCTTGGTCCCATGGCTCCCCTCAGTCATGACTGACAGGTACAGAGCTCTGGGCTGGCACTTGGTCCCAAGTTGGGGCAGGGCACTGACATAATGAAGTGGCATTTGTTGGTGCTGGGGCCCAGAAGAGAGCAGGTTTCCTGTCCTAGGGCCAGTTCAGATGTTCACATCTGTTAGGAAAGACATTATTGACCATGAGGGTCTAATCACCAAGGTTCATGAGTGCTTCTGGCCTGTCAGCATTGTTTAGGAATGTGTTCTGCCAATGTAAAGGAGGCTAACCCTCAGGAAACTGCCCAGGAGGACAGACAGCAGCAGGGGCAGGTAGAGACAGAGCGGATGGCAAGAGACTTTTAATGGGTTGCCTGGTTTAGCAGGAGAGTGCCCACTTAGACTACAGTTAGGATTCAGTGCTGGGCTGGCATGGGTCCCCAGTGCTTCCCCACACGGGCATGTGACCAGGTCATGTAGGTAACCCTCAACACTGCAGTATCCTGCAGTCTCAGAGGTCCCAGATATTCAGCTGAAAGCTTGTTCACCTAAGTGAGCCCCTCCAGACCAGAGGGACGAGGACATGGCCTGCCAACCTGGGGCTGGTGTGGGACAACAACCAATTTCTCATTTCTCATGGCCAGCCAATTTGGGGCCATGAGTCACATAAAACTGGTTGCTCTGGGACTGGAGGACGGTGGCAGGAAGACCCTCCAGCGCCTCCTTGTGTGTGGGAGGAGAAATGTCAAGATCAGCATGGCCACCACTTCCTATCAATGTCACCAATGGGCATCTCAGTGCGGGCCACGCAAGGCAAGAGTTAAGTCTCTCCTTTCCCTTTCTGTCTCCCTTCCCATTTTCCTATTCTCTGTATGCCTAGTGACCCACTTCTGCCCATTTTGACAGCTCGGCCTTTCCTATCAGTTCACACCCAAAGCCTCTCCTGCCTGGTGGCTTTCTGAGGTGAGGTCTGGTAATGGCTACTCTGCTTGGCCTGGAGTCTCCCTGGGGACCCATGCCACTGACATCCAACCAAGGAAATCCATCCTCTAGGGCCACGTTTTCGCACGCCTTTCATCCTAGCACTTGGGAAGCAGAGGCAGGCGGATCTCTGTGAGTTCGAAGCCAGCCTGGTCTATAAAGCGAGTCCATAACAGCCAGAGCTGTTATACAGAGAAACCCTGTCTCGAAAAACCAAAAAAAAAAAAAAAAAAGAATACTATTGTCACCAAGGTTATCCAAACATTTGCCTCACTGTGGCCTTTAGATCTGGAGGACCCAGGGAAAGCCACATGGCCAGGGCACCTGAAAGCAGGGACAGGATCCACTAGCAGCTCCTGGGCATTCTCCCTCCATCTGAACCACACCTTCCCCTTTGGGAAACACTCTCTCAGACTCTTCCTTCTTGTTCCTCAGCTGGTGGCCCAAGGCTGTCAAACACTATTGTTCCGAAACCTGACACCCCACAGACAGCTAGTGATGTCTAAGGGGAGGAAATGAGCCTGTGATGTGGGTTGATAGGAATCTCAGTGTTTCCTCAGGGGACTCGGATCACTCAGCACTGGAAAGCCGGCTGTGGTGGGTGCCAGGGAGGAGGGACAGTCTCTTCCCAGGGGCTTTTGAGAGGAGGGTGTTGTAAGGAGGGGCACAGAGGGAGCCCCCCAGGGAGAATCTGTCAGTCTTCGGTGTCCCAGAGAGAAAGCCTGTGTCCTGAGTTTTTTACAGAAAACCCTGTGTCACATAGAAACCTGTCTCCATGGGTCTTACGGGCTACCTCCCTAGCTGGTCTTTCCCTGTGACTGACTGTGAGCCTGGCCTCTGCTTGTAAGGAGACATGGCCTGTCCTACGTGTGAGAACTCATCCTATGTTCATGAACACCTCACTCCAGTGGGGAAGGCACCCCCAAATTGTGTAGGGTGATGAACACAAGGCAACCATCTCTACATCACTGGGTAACTGGGATTCCTGGCCAGTTTTGGTCTACTTGCCAATTTTCCCCCTCTAAATTCTGTCTATGGGGTTTATTACAGTTTATGCTTAGAATGATAATATATTAACCAGTTTTTGAAGCAGGATCTTACTATGTAGCCCAGGCTGACTTGGAATTCACCATGTAGTCCAGGCTAGTCTTGGGCTTCCAGAAATTCTTCTACTTCAACCTCCCAAGAGTTGGGATGCCAGGCATGAGCCAACACACAATGCTTGTTAACTTCTTTCTGGGAATTTTATTATGTCACTTCATGTCCGTGGTGCCTGCCTGAGGTGCTCAGGATTAGTGGTGCTTCACACAGGAGGACACGGGCTCAGAGGTTCTGGGAGCAGCCCAGGGTCACACAGCTGGCTAAGGATAGAGTGGGAACTGAGCCTTTGACATTCCCATCCAAATGGAGCTTTACAGCAAACCTGGACACCTATGTGAATAAACAGCTTTTGGCTCTCACTGACCAATGGTGCATCAACTTATTTATTTAACTACTCATTCTTGAGCTTATTTTTGAGACAGGGTCTCATTATGAGACAAGGTTGGAACATGGGCTTTCTCTCTGGACACTGCAGACTGGCAGGTTCTCCCTGGGGGCTCCCCTTGTGTCCCTCCTTGTAATACCCCTCATCTCAGAAGCCCCTGGGAAGGAATATCAAGACACTCCAAGCTGGCCTTTAACTCATGCCTCATCAGTATTGTGAACACCATGCCCCAACTGCATGGTGAGTTTTAACGTGCTGACCATTGTCTGAAAGAATCGCTTCTTAAGGCACGAGCCTGTGGGTACTCATGTCTGCATCACAGGACCCTGAAGATGAGCTGTCAGCCCACTCTCATCAGCTCTCAGGTAAATGTTCATCTTCTCAAAGCACCACGTGCTGCGTGGCTGCTGGCCCCAAAGAACTCTTACCTTAGGAGCTTGAGCTCATCCCAGCTGGGCCTTCCCAACCTGGTGAAGCATGGGCTTGCCAGCCCAGGAACACTGAACACTCTTAAAGCATGGAGTATTGTGAGACCTTTGACTTCCATGTAGCATGTTGGCCCACATTTACTCTATCGGGAGATGAAATGGAGTTTTAAAACCCTTCACCAATTATTTATGTTAAAATCATATGCTCATTTTATATTAACAAGAAAGAAATATATTTATTTGCTTTTGCAATGTGGGACTTGAACCTAGACTCTTTACATGTGAGGCAAGTACTCTGACACTGAGCTAGATTCTTGGCCGGGGGTGGGGGGGATATATATAATTTATATATATATATATATAATATGAGACAGGCTTGTCTTTTTTCTGGCTTTTCAGCACTGGACAGAAGGATGTGTGCTGGTCTCTGAAGTATCTGTCATGCATGACATCATTGGTTCTCCCAGCTCCTCTGACATGGGACATGCCATCATCAGTATACAGAAGAGAAAACCGAGGCCCAGAGGTTGGAAGCTGCTAGCCTGGGGTCATAAGTGAACAGGCTGATTACAACCTGAACTGTGCACAAATGTGGGCTTCTTCCATGGAAGGACACAAGAAGTGGCCAGGAGTGAGCTGTTTATAACCGTGAAGACTGGAACTTAATGTCACTTAGAAAGGAGCTTCCCTCAGCTGACCACTATTTGCTATGTGTAATCCAAGTGCTGCCTTGTCTGGATGTCCATCGGCTCTTCCTCCCTTCCCTCCTTCCTTCCTTCCTTCCTCCCTCCCTCCCTTCCTCCTTTCCCTCCTTCCTTCCTTCTTCCCTTCTTTCCTTCCTTCCTACTTTCCTGCCTCCCTCTCTTCCTTTCTCCCTTTCTCCCTCTCTTCCTTTCTCCCTTCCTCCCTCCCTTTCTCCTTCCCTCCCTCTCTTGTTTTCTCCTTTCCTCCCTCCTTCCCTCCCTCTCTCTCTTCCTTCCTTCCTTCCTTCCATGTACCACCAGGCTTGGTTTATTCAGTGCTGGGAGTGAGACCCTGAAGGGTCCAGGGGGTAACAAACCCTTTGCAAAGCCAAGGAGACATGAACAGTTCTTCCTGCTACTCTACTGGCTCCCCTGAGAGCCAGCAACAGGGGCTCTGGACTTCCAAAGTACACATTTGCCTTGCACTCCTCCTGCTTTGCCCAGTCCCAGAGCAGGTGCTTTGCTCAGGCTCAGCTCTTCTGGGCTTGGCCAGGAAGGCAGAAAACAGCAAAAGCTTCTGCCTAAGGTCTCTGAATCTCCTGGTGCTGCTGGTGGCTGGGCCTGGAGGTGTTCTGCAATGGCATTTTGTGGCAGAAATATGGAAGGAAATGTAGAGGCAGAGACAGCCCAGGCTGGACTCTGCTAAGTGTTCCTGGCTTCAAAGGATGCTTGGAAAGACCCTGCCGCCACTGACACCTTTTAACCTCTGAATTGCGGCCACTTTCTTATGGGACTTAAGTGCAGGCATGGGAGAGCTTATTTATCTGTTGCCTGGGAAAGCAGCCTGGTGATCCTGGCTTTATCATCCACCATATGTGGCACAGGCAGTGGGAAGAGGATCAAACTGTGTGACCTGAGCAAGCTCTGTCACCTCCCTGAGGCTCAGTGTCCTCCCCTGTAATGCAGAGTGTAACGATACAACAGCTAACCAGGCGTGGTGCACACTTGCAACCCCAGTGCTTAAGAGAAGAGGCTGAGGCAGGGCCATGAATTTCCACAAGTTTGAGTGTCTTCCCAAGTAGTGATGATGATGATGATGATGATGATGATGATGATGATGATGATGAATAACAAAATCTCCTTCGGTTATATTGAGAACAACTCAAGATGGAGTGTGTTTACGCTCTCTAACCCTTCCTCTGCATGTAATGTTGACTCTTAACAGCTGGACTCTGCTCATTCTGTCTCAATGGCCACATTGAGACAGATACATGTCTCTCCTTAAGTGATTCAGTGGAAGATGGTAGACCAGGATGCTGGGGCTAAGCTGAGTTGCTGGAGTGTTTGCCTATAACACACACCAAGCTGTGGGTCTGATCCCCTACACCACATAAAAGAAGACATGGTAGAGCAGGCCCGTCATCCCAGAACTCGAGATAGAAGCAGGAGGACCAGAAGTTCAAGGGCATCCTTGGCTACCTAATGAGTTTGAGGCCAGCCTGGGCTACAAGGATAAAAACACAGCCCAGGCTCAGTATGGACCTTCAAAGATAATGGAGACTTCTTCCTTGAACCAGGTGGTGTAATCAAGATGTGGGGGATGCACAGAGGAAGGTCACTCTGGTATCAAGAAGTGCAGCTCTCAAAAGTATGGGGACAGTCTCCTGCACCAGTCCCACAGAGACAGGCTGGAAAAAATGCCTTTAGTTTGTCCACTTCCAGGAGAGGCATCCCTGCCCCGACGGGACTAGCCAGAGAGTCGAAACTGGCTGTGTGGTTGTAGTCACACCTGTCACCCATTATGACCACTAAGCTGGGCCATTTTATCTCGGTAAATCTCAGAATAATGCAATTACAGGAGATAACCTGGGCCAGGGACTGAGAAGGGGCCCTTTCCTTCAAAGCCAGGCTTAGGAATAATCCACAGGGCAACCATCTTCTTTATTTTCCTGTCAGCTAAGGTTTCTCTTTCTACTCTGCCCCCTCCTTCCCTAGCTCTCTTTTCCCAGCTCCCCCCCTCAAAAAAGTGGGGTGTGGGGGAGAAAAGAAAAAAAAAGATACAACGTTCAAGTGTGCTGAGATGACAGCAGACTTGAATCCTGTGTGTCACGCTGGCTCTCTTTTCTGATGTCATTTGTGTGTGTGTGTGTGTGTGTGTGTGTGTGTGTGTGTGTGTGTGTGTGTTTCCCTTAGTCATTACTTGTGAATATTCTGAAAGTTTTGCATTCTGGAATTTTCCTTGGCCTTCCCATTTTAGAATTTTCCAGAAAGATAAGAAACCAAGGGTCTGTTTAGGCACTAGCTAAAGGGGAATGCCAATTTAAAAAAAAAAAAAAAAGCTACTGTCTTTCCTTCCACACTGCACAGATGGCTGCCTTGATCGCTTTTGTTTTGGAGACTTGGAAAGTTCTTCCTGGCCTCTGCTTCTGCTGATGTGTAGTGTTTCCTTGCAGCTCACGTTTAACTATTTTGGGACCAGAGGACAGGAAAGTGGGACTGCTCCCCGACTAGGACACACCTGTAAAGCAACAAGGAACCCCGACCTGGGGCTGGATGAACTCTGGGGAAACAGTGATGGCCCGAAAGACAGACTCAAGGTCAGGATGGAGATGAGGATTTCCGTTCACAGAATACTGCAGAGCCAGGGGAAACTGAGTCAAGGGACTCTAACTGTCAAGGGATTCCCTGTTCAGATGTGTTCAGACACCTTCGCTGGAAGTGGCTTCTAAGACCGACCCTGCCGGAGAGGGGAGCTCAGACAGGGCAGCCATTAGTGAAATCGTGGTCTCAGCCGGGTTCTGAGCAGACTGACCCTGGAAGGGCTGTACTGCAGTCCCCGTAGCTGTGCAGAGGGAACAGAAGCCTTCCTGGTCAAAAGCTATTCAGTCATCCCTTCCAGGCATTCCATGGAAATCCCCCTGCATCCTCTTCACCCCCTGAGATATGGCAGCATGCACAGCGCGTGTCCTCACAGCTGGCCACAGTGTAGTGGAATGAGGTCTATCACACCTAGATTTCACAGGCCCCTGCAGCACACAGGTCTCATCCCTACAGAAGAGGAAAGGTCGGAGTCTGCTGGTGCGGTTCAGTGGGGTCTAAAGCCTCACATGGAGCAACCCACCCGTGTGAGAGCAAGATCAGGACACCCAGAAGGAACTCACTGAGCAAGGAAGGTGTCGGGACTCTGATGTCTCCACCTCCGCAGGTCCTGCCTCCCCTTCCTTTTCCAGACTGGTGCAGGAGGTGGATTCAGCAGGGATAGTCAGAGTGGCCTGAGTCCTTTTTATGAATTTGGGGTCAACTCAAGGGCAGCCACACCGAACCTGTTCCCAGGCTTTGGGAAGGCACTCAGGAGGTCAATAGGGAACACGGCTCTGCCCTGCTCCTAGTGGCTATGTGGGGAACTGCAAGGGTGCCCAAGCCCACTAGACCTGGAGGGGGAGCCTGCCCTTGCATCCACTGGGTTTCTATTAACGCGCTGGTCTGCTTGAATTTCCTCGTGTAAGCAAGTGAACAGGATAAAAATTTAAAACACCTGGAGGTTTAAAATTTATTCATTAAAGAAAAGACGGCAGCTAATATGGATGATCGAGGGAAATATGGGGACCAGATGAGCCTGGGCTCCCACTCCAAGAGTTGAGTTCACACAGCTTCTTCTCAGAGCTGGGCAAAGGGTCAACAGATCAGGGTCATCCAGCACAGGTTTCCAGCGTTGTTTGCCCAGGCACAGCCTTGTGTTCTTGTGACTGGCTCTACATATAAGGCTGGAGTGCTTTCTTCACCCGGGAGAGAAGAAGGGCACCCATGGGTGCATAGGGAGGGTACAGGGGCAGGCCCAGATCTGTCCTTCAGTGTTTACTAGTGCCTCTCCTGGATGGGTAGGACCAACTTCATTACACACTCCATTCCAACAGGAAGAGGGGCTCTGACCTTCTTCCTTCCTTCCCTTCCTCCTTTCTCTCCCTTCCTTCTTCCTTACCTTTCTTTAAAATTAAAAAAAAATCTTTAAAATTATGTATATGTATGTATGTAAGTATGTATGTTTGTGCATACAGTTGCCCCTGAGGGCCAGAAAGAGGGCAATAGATCCCTTGGAACTGGAGTTACAGATAGTTGTGAGCTACCACGAGGGTGCTGGGGCTTGACCTCCCATCCTCTGGAAGAGCAGCCAGTGCTCTAAAGCTCTGAACCATCTCTCCAGGTCACCTCTTTCTTTTAGATGAATGCTGTAGGTTTCCTCAGGCTCTGCTCTTCTGTCTCTTTGAAGCAAGCTCTGCAGGTTATTCTCAAACACAGTGGACATCTGTGTGTCCCTGTCTGAGTTGACTAAGCAGGATAATGCTGCCTTAATGTGCAAAATCCGAGTTGAAAGATGCTTCCAACCAGGGTATTCTTGGAGACTCAACTTGTTGTGTGCTTTTGGACAAGAAGCAGCTCTGTGGAAAATCTGGGGTTGGTGGCTGGGAGAAGCTGAAGCAGACGGAGGAGGTGATAGAGGACAGGACCAGAAGGATGGACACTGGGTACCAAAGCAGATCAGGGTGAAGGTTGGATCGGAGAGTACCTTCCACTGTCAGGGTGAA